>JAFFST010044852.1:55933-74284 GCA_022414735.1 Noturus placidus | reverse complement strand
TTTGTTTGTTTGTTTGTTTGTTTGTTTGTTTGTTTTTTAATATTCTGTGCATGTATTCTTTGAAAATTTATGGTGGGGAAGAAAAGGTACTCTATTGGTGGACTGTCCCAAACAGTGACTTAAACAACAAAACCTTTCTTACTTTACATACTACACAGATTCAATCAGGTTATGAGGCAAAATGAACAGAGAGAAGAAAAAAAAAGCCTAAACTGCTGTTCAAATGTGTTTGCTGCATTTCTTGCACATTCTGCTGGTTTTTACACCCCTTTATACCCATCAAATCACGCCAGGGCCATGTGTGTGTGGAGTGTGTATGTTCTCCCCGTGCGTTGGGGGTTTCCGCTGGGTACTCTGGTTTCCTCCCCCAGTCCAAAGACATGCATGGTAGGCTGATTGGCATGTCCAAAAAAGTGTCCGTAGTGTATGAATGGGTGTGAGTGTGTACCCAGCCGTGTGACTGGCAGCAGCTACACGCCAGTCCCAAGCCCGGATAAATTGTTGTTAGATAGATAGATACCCATCAAGTGTTAGATAGATAGATACCCATCAAGACAGAGAAACTTCATTTTCATCAGAGAAATTTCATCTCAGTGTCAGCCTCTGACCCTTAGACAAGCTAGTGTTGTGGCCTTCGCATCATTGCTTGCTCGGCGCAGAATATTGTTGTCTTGGACCTCTCCACAACCCCCCTCTATATCAGTCTGGCTTAAAGATCTAATGTTCTTTTTGAAGCTGGAAAAAAATCAAGTATAACATCAGAGGTAGCGGAGATTCATTTTTGGGAAAATGGCAACAGTTTATTACCTACTTCAAGGATGTACTCACCCTGGAGGTAGATTAAGTAGAGGTGGATGGTCAATACTATTCTATCTTACCCCCGTCCCCCTTTTTTATTTATTTTTTTTTTTTTAATTTTTTTTTAATTTAAATTTCTTTTTAAATGTATTTTTTTTCTTTGATTCTGTATGGATTTATGAAAATAATACAAAACATATGTATTTGAATTACATGTATATGAATTATAAATAAATGAATCATATGTAAACATTCCTGGGTGGGGTGGGAGGGGCTATTATTGGGGTAAAAAAATATTGATTCTGTATTGATATATTTTGTTGTAGTCTGAAAAGTGTATGAGAATCAATAAAAAAATATATAAATCCAAAAAAAAAAAAAAAAAGACAGAGAAACCATATTTATGATTGTGGAAGATAGCAAGATAGTTAACTTAACACAACAGGAAGGTTAAACCACACTCTGATGTTTGGTTTCTCAGTTTGTTATCTTAAGCTTTATACATCTTCAACACAAACTAAACGTTAACATGGTAAAGAATCAGATAAAGAAGGTGTTAGAAAATAGAGAAGTAGGTTATCTTCATTAACCAGACCGTACAGGATTTCTTCCCTTATTTTTCTGATTGTTGCTGCCAAAAATGCTTCGTTTTGTTGAGGCTTATTACAAAATTGAAAATTTTGATGCAAGTTTGTGGAAAACAACTTGAATTGGCAAAGTTGCAATTGTGTAAAATTGTTTTGTAATGTCTTTCGCAGTGAGCACCGTTTACTGTCTGCATAGAGTTTCATATGTTATTGCCTTGTCTATGTCGGTTTGCTCTGGGAATTCTGTTTGCCTTCTACTACACAAAAAGATGCATCTTAATTGTCCTAGGTGTAAATGAGTGTGTCAGTTCCCTGTGATGGACTGACATCTTGTCCAAGGTGTATTCCTGCCTTTGTGCTCAGTGTTCCTGGGAAATGCTCCAGGGAACTTTTGACACCTTTGACTGATTTTGTTGTGCTTTGGTTCGGCTGGTGTATAAAGTAATTACTTTTCAGGTCTGCAGGTTAAGAGTGTGAGACAGTTGATTACAGTTCTGCCATAATTAGGGATGTTAATGAGGAATAGCTGAGATCTCAGTATTAGTGGCCTGGTGATTATAGCAGGAGGTCTAGACAGCAGAAACACAGTAGGGACCAAGTCTATTCTGCATGCAAATATTGTGTTTATATTGGATACATTTCATCTTGTTCTGTCAGAAAGAAGTTAAACTGTGGTTTCATTTGGCTACAATTAGACTGAACATTTGTCTATTCTAATTACAATTGAGTTATTTCTCTGGGGTGCAGCTCATTAATACTCAGCTTAAAGCCTTAATTACATTGTCTTTCTAGAACATATTTGAAAACAACAAACTAAATGGGTTTTATCTCTAAAGATCTAATTTCATTAAACATCTAAAAGCAATCAAAAAGTAGCATTACTTGTTTTTGCATTTAGTTTATTATGCATAAATTAAAAAGAATAGTTTTCAGGGGAGCAGGGGCTGAAAGACAATCTTTCCTCGGGTCCAGCAGGATCATCACTGGCTAATCCATCCACACTCGACAGTTTCAGGACAAAGGCTTGCCTCCATGTGCTGAAGGAGTGTACAGCAAAGGTCTGTACATAGCAATGGCGTGCTGTAAAATACAAGGCACCAGAACAGAGTCAAACACTAGGATTGACAGGACGATAGAATGTGCTGGGCAAATATGTGAAGTGAATTAAGTAAATATGACATGAACAAATGGAAAGCTTAGTATTCTTGCCACTTAATAACAGTAAACAAAATACACAAATGCAAGATAATGTGAGGTAATTACTGTTGTATAAACAAACAAAAAAATCTTTTAGCATTACTTGTCACTTAACAGTGGTGCTTGTAATAATACTGCTGCATCAATATTATGCTGTAATGAGTACAAGGACTGGTACTACTTTTTAAATTCATAAACCTTTCTCCAAATCTTTGGCTGTGAAACATTACAACAACATCTGCTAATCAGAAAATGAGCGTACACACATGGGATTGTTTCAATTTTCCAATACAAGCACAAAAAATGCTGGAAAATAAAGAACAGCCTAACAATGGGTAAAGAAAGATGTTTCAAACTGTTCTGACTTCATATGATAAAAAACAAGAACATGGAAAGATATAGAAGATAAAAAAAACAGACTTTGTATTTATTTTTTTATCAAATTAATGAAGTAGTTTCATTTAAAGATACAGTAAACAGGATTTTTTTAGGCAAACAAAGAAAACTTTTATGCAAATAAAAATTATAAATATTTATGAAAAATCATTTCTGAAAACATGATGATCCTGATGATCCTGATGATCCTGGTGATGCTGCAGTGCATCACCCTGTATATCTGAGGATATATTGTTGTTTGAAAGTAAATCACAAAGCCATTGGGTATGAATTGGCAGGGAATTTTGAATGTAAACATTATATGATTAGTGGCTTAGTGGTTAGCACGTTCGCCTCACACCTCCAGGGTTCAAGTCCCGCTGGGGTGTGTGTGCGGAGTTTGCATGTTCTCCCCATGCGTTGGGGGTGTCCTCCGGGCACTCCGCCCCCCTAGTCCAAAGGTAAGATAGGCTGATTGGTGTGTCTGCGTGTGCATGTGTGTGTGCGTGCGTGTGTCTGTCTGTGGGGACTGGGAGGGTGTCCTTGTGCCTGATATGGGCTCCCCGTGACCCTGATAAAGGAGTAAGTGGTAGTGGATGGATGAACATCATATGCCAGCTCATATACTTTATATGACCAAAAGTTTGTGAACAACTGACCATCTATATACCATCTATTTATATGTTGGCTATCCCCAAAATGTTGCCACATTGTTGGACACAATTGTACAGAATTCTTTGCATTCTCTAGGATTATAATCACTGAAACTAAGGGGCCCAAACCTGTTCCAGCATGATAATGCTCCTGTACACAAAGCGAGCTCCATGAAATGGAAGAACTCAAGTGACCTGCACAGAGCCCTGACCTCAACCACATCTAACACCTTTGGGATGAATTGGAATGCTGAATGCATGCCAGACCTACTTACCCAACATCAATCCTTCATTAGTTCCGTTTGTGGCTGAATGAGCAAATCCCCACAGCCATGCTCCCAAATCTAGTGGAAATCCTAGATTCAGAAGAGTGGAGGCTGTTATAACCGCAAAAGGGGGACTAAATTTGGCTAGACTAAGGCACTGGTTAATGTGCTGATCAGATGTCCACAAACGTTTTTCCCACATAGTGTACATTCTACATCATTGCTCCTGAAAGAGGTTAGCCAAAGGTCAGTCCCCCAAATTTCCAGTACAACTAAACAGAGAGCTGCAGACATCATAGCATGCTTTTAATTGAATTGCCTGATAGCTCACATTAATTTGACTCAGACAAACACAGAGGTCTGTGGACAGCAGCAGACCTACATGTGCAGAGCCGTAAGCAGCATAAGCAGTTTAACTAGTGTGCAAGCATTATCTAGCTATTGTGCTATTATTGATTTTGTCTTGTATTCTGATCTCACAAAACAAACCTAGACTGTGGAATTAGTCTATGTTGGGCACTGATAGCTAGTTAACAAGCTAACATTTGTGAGTAACAAGCTCTTGTTAAAGGAGAGAGGTTTATCTCTTTCATCTAGTAACAATTACATTAATGTGTACAACAAATAGATATACAAGTGTATCTTCTGGTTTGGGGTGCGTCCCAAACCACATACAGCTGGTTGTACATAACTCAGTTTAGCACAGTAAGCAGCCCTGAATTCATATTGAATGTACATTGCTTATATCACACAGCCCACATTATGAAATCTTCTCCTGCAAGTAGCTCATAATAGCATTTCTTCTGCCAAAGCCATGAGAAGATTGCCAGTTCTCCCAAAACCCGTACTCTCTTCACAACCTTTTCTTCTGTTCTCTGTCACCCTCCTCCCCCTTCCCGTACCTCTCACACCACAGACGACTTTGCCACTTTCTTTTCCAACAAGGTTACATCAATCTACCTCAGAAACCAGAGACAAGCTCCTCCTCCACGTGACTCTCAACGGTCCTTCTCCCCTCTCTCAGACACTGATGTTTCAAAACTCTTCCTCTCTAACTGTCCATCAACCTGTCCTCAAGACCCTATCCCTTTTCAGTCCATCTCTGGCATGCTACTACCTGCACTCACACACATCTTTAACACATCTCTCTCCACCAGCACATTCCCTACCTCTTTTAAGCAGGCTTGTAGACAAAAACAGACCTCCCTCCTCCATTTTTTGTCCAAAACCCTTGAAAGAGCTGGTTTTAAACAACTCTGCTTTTCTCACACAGAACAACCTCCTGGACACCAAGCAGTCTGGTATCAAAAGCAGTCACTCCATGGAGACTGCTCTGCTTTCCGTCACTGAAGCCTTACAACTAGCAAGTGCCTTTGACACTGTCAATCATCAGATCCTCCTGTAAGCTCTCTCCAGCTTAGGCATCATCGGAACAACTCTGTGTTTGGTGGAATCCTGTATCTCAGACAGATCCTTCAAGATATTGTGGAGGGGAGGTGTTGCTGAAACTCAGCAACTCACAACTGGCGTTCCACGGGGGTCAACTCTGGGTCCATTGCTCTTTTCTATTTATACTACATCCCTGGGGCCTGTGATTGAGTCTCATGTCTCCTCATATCACTGCTATGCTGATAACACCCTGTTCTATTTGTTCTCCCAGCCTGATGATCCATTTGTCTCAGTATGCATTTTTGCTTGCCTGTATAACATCTTAAACTGTATGAGGGAACACCATCGTAAGCTCAACTTAGAAAAAACTGAGCTTCTCATCATTCCTTCCTGCCCCTTAATCAACCACAACTGCAGCTCAGTCAACCACACTCAAGCCAACCAGGATAGACAGAAAACTTTGGGGTAACTTTTAATGACAATTTGACTTTTACAGACCACATTTCAACAACTGCACGATCCTATAGGTTCATTCTGTACAACATCAAGAAAATCAGAAAACCCCATATCACCAAACAGGCTACACAGCTACTAGTCCAGGCTCTAGTTGTATTAAAACTGGACTATTGCAATGCACTACTCTTGGGCCTCCAAGCTAGCTCCATCAAAACCCTTCAGATGATTCAGAATGCAGAAGCCCACCTTGTTTTCAACCAGCCCAAAGGAACCCATGTCACACCCCTCTGCATCTCCCTCCACTGGCTTCCTGTAGCTGCCCGCATCAAAGGTTGTGTTTGGGAAATAGACGCATGAGTGTTGACAGCATTTCTGCAGAGGTTGAAGGGGTGGGGGGTCAGCCTATCAGTGCTCAGACCATACACCGCACACTGCATCAAATTGGTCTGCATGGCTGTCGTCCCAGAAGGAAGCGTCTTCTAAAGATGATGCACAAGAAAGTCTACAACCATTTTGCTGAAGACTAGCAGACTAAGGACATGGATTATTGGAACCATGTCCTGTGGTCTGATGAGACCAAGATAAACTTATTTGGTTCAGATGGTGTCAAGCGTGTGTGGTGGCAACCAGGTGAGGAGTACAAAGACAAGTGTGTCTTGCCTACAGTCAAGCATGGTGGTGGTAGTGTCATGGTCTGGGGCTGCATGAGTGCTGCCGGCACTGGGGAGCCACAGTTCATTGAGGGAACCATGAATGCCAACATGTACTGTGACATACTTAAGCAGAGCATGAGCCCCTCCCTACGGTGTATTCCAGCATGATAACGACCACTGCCTTGCTAATGAAGCATGTCTCCAGACCTAAACCCTATTGAGCATCTGTGGGGCATCCTCAAGTGGAAGGTGGAGGAGCACATGGTCTCTAACATTTGTGATTATTTTGAGGGGACAACAAATTTACACTGTTACACAAGCTGTACACTCACTACTTTACATTGTAGCAAAGTGTCATTTCTTCAGTGTTGTCACATGAAAAGATATAAACAAATATTTACAAAAATGTGAGGGGTGTACTCATTTTTGTGAGATACTTTGTATGTGTGTATGTGTGTGTGTGTTTGTGTGTGTGTGTATATATATATATATATATATATATAAACATATATTCATATTCTTCTATATAGACTATAAAATATTATTGGAGTTAAGGGAACAGCTCTGTCGTGGCTCAGTTTTTATTTGTCTGGCCTTCATATTTTTATATTTTCTGTGCATATGTAAATGAAGTAAGTCCAAAAGGCTCTGTTCTAGCATCACTACTCTTTTCTCTATATATGCTACCTTTGGGTTCATTTATTTGTAAATATGGTTTTTGTTTCCTTTACTATACCAATGACTCACAGCTATATGTTTTAGCAAAGCCAGGTGACAGACACTGGCTTAATAAGGTTGAGGAATGTGTAAAAGACATTAGACACTGGATGTTGAGTAACTTCCTCCTGCTTAATTCTGACAAGACAGAAGCACAGAAAGGTAGGTGTAAGCTTTCTGATTATGCAGCAACTCTGTAGCAATTATGTAGCAATAGTAATAACTACATGATGCGGAAAATGTAGTTTATGCTTTTATTACTTCTAGGTTGAATTATTATAATGCCTTGCAATCTGGATGTTCCAGTAGCTGCAAACCATTTGACAAAATACTCGTATGTACTCTTCTGTATGTGTGTCTGTGTGCTGCAGAAACTCATACTGTATCTCCTCTTTTTACTGAATCCCACCTGTCTACAATGTCACTAGTTTTTGGTATTTTTGTTAGAAGAAAACCAGCAATAGTTATTTAATAAAATAGCTTTTTGTAGTGCATTTTGAACATGAAATGAACTGATATGCCAAGTTGGATGTTTGTGTAGAGAAAAAATATGAAGAGGACCTTTTGTGTGTGAATTTTGTAGTGAATAATGTATGTTAGCATAAAACACCTATAGTATCCACTATTATCTAGTTCACAGATGACTTCCACAAATGCAGTGATACATTACTGTGTCTGTAAGGTAAAACTTGTTTGCTGCATATAATAGGAATCAGAGATTGGCTGGCAGATGCAAATGCAGATTTTTAGAGCAACATCCTCAGCGGAGTAACAAGTCAAACCGAAGTGTCCGAAGTGGGGCAGGGAGGGAGGGAGATGGTTTTATTTAGGTCAGTAGCCCCTTTTTCAAAACATTCTTGAGGGGGCACTTGTCATCGAGCCACTGCAGAGTGGATCTGACCCATCTTCCCTTCCCCTGTTGCTCACACAGCAGGTAGTTCTGCTTTTTGTGAAAAAACCTGCTGCATCCATGTTCTGTCAAGCTTTCTATCAGAGATTTGTAGAAGCGGCAGATGGAAGTGTAGATTTTTATTGTATAAAGTGCAAACAAACAACACAAACAAGACAAGAATAGAAAACCTGAACAAGAGATACAAGGCAAAACATGCAGACTATGAATGAGACTATAGTACGAACAGGAACACATGAACATGACAACAATGAAAGCTTGACAAACTAGAACTTATATAGAGGTGCTAATCAGGGTGAAACAAGGCACAGGTGATAGTATTTAGGACAGTGGTCCTCAAACTGGGGGCTGTATTGAAGTCAGGATTGTCAAACGTTGACTATGAAGTTCATAAAATATAAGAAATATTAAGACATTAAATAAATTATTCACAGAATAATAAGACACACACCAAACAGAGACATCCGTTCATATTCTAGTGTACTGTTAGCCACTTGCTGATAAAGCCTAGGACTATTCACAATGGATAAGTTTTTAGATAGAGGATCTTTTAGCTGAGAAAATTATACAGTAAAGTCTAGCATGAAAAAAAATGAAATTGCGCAAATTTGATGATTCTAGGGGGCCACAAAGGGATGCACCCTACACAAGGGGGGCCTCACACTGAAAAAGTTTGAGGGTTATTACATGTGACATGCTGTAGATGATGGGAAATGTAGTTCAGTGTCTCTTTAGCGCTATCATGAAAATAGGTAGTAAGCCAAACTGTTATAAATTGGAAAAAAATCTCCATATCCCTGCATGCCACGCCAACAGCTCATCCCTCAGCCGTAATCACAGAGCTAGTACAAATACGTTCCTCCTTCTCAGCCAGTTGAAGACCCTTTAAAACTTAAGTCCATTCTCAGTTTCAAAATTGTATCATCCATGTGATCTTGTGCTGTTTGTGCAAATTCCCCTGGCTGCTCACATTACATTATAATCAACTTCCCATTCATATATCATTCAAAAGTTATTATCACTAATGTAACAGTTAAGTGGTGATAATTATACAATTATAATAATGAAATAAAATGCACAATTATGTTGTTATCTCAATTTATCTCAAACACAATTTTCTTTAAAATTTCTCATGTAGTCATGTTGCCTGTATTTTTCTTTCTGATTACTAAGGATAAATAAAAATACTAATTTTGCATCAATTATTCATTCATCTTCAATAAGCTTATGGTTATGGTGAATCTGCAGCCTATTTTAGGAACACTGGGTGCAAAGTGGGAATACATCTAATTAGGGATGCCAGTTCATTGCAGGGCACCATGCACACACATTCACACCTAGGTGTAATTTAGAGTAGCCAATCCATCTTCTGGTATGTCAACACAGACATGGGAAAAATGTGAGAAACTCCCCAGAGCTTACACACCTAGCTCAGGATAAAACCAGGGTCTCAGGAGGTGTCGGGCACAATGCTGCACCACACTGCGCCACCATGTGACCATTTATGGATTAAGTTAATTTAATCACTGAGGTTTTATATATATATATAAAACCTAAGGTTGATTTATTTCTAGTCCAGAGAGTATATATATATATATATATATATATATATATATATATATATATATATATATCTTAAATATACTCTCTGGACTAGAAATAAATCAACCTTAGTGTCAATTCTTAATTCCATTCTGTGTAATTTTCCTATAACCATTGGTGGTGCTATTGCACTTGGTTCCACAACAGTTCAAAACAATCCACCATAAAATATTTGTCAACAGCCAATAATCTGATGTGGAAACCTTATAGTGACGGAAAAAAGTATTTAATCCCCTGCTGATTTTGTACGTTTGCCCACTAACAAAGAAATGATCAGTCTATAATTTTAATGGTAGGTTTATTTGAACAGTGAGAGACAGAACAACAACAAAAAAAATTCAGAGAAAAAGCATGTCAAAAATGCTATAAATTGATTTGCATTTTAATGAGAGAAATAAGCATTTGACCCCTCTGTAAAACTTAGTACTTGGTGGCAAAAACCTTGTTTCCAATCACAGACGTCAGATGTTTCTTGTAGTTGGCCACCAGGTTTGCACACATCCCAGGAGGGATTTTGTCCACTCCTCTTTGCAGATCTTCTCCAAGTCATTAAGGTTTCCAGGCTGACGTTTGGCAACTCGAACCTTCAGCTCCCTCCACAGATTTTCTACTGGATTAAGGTCTGTAGACTGGCTAGGCTACTCCAGGACCTTAATGTGCTTCTGCTTGAGCCACTCCTTTGTTGCCTTGGCCGTGTGTTTTTGGTCATTGTCATGCTGGAATACCCATCCACGACCCATTTTCAATGCCCTGGCTGAGGGAAGGAGGTTCTCACCCAAGATTTGACGGTACATGACCCCGTCCATCGTCCCTTTGATGCGGTGAAGTTGTCCTGTCCCCGTAGCAGAAAAACACCCCCAAAGCATAATGTTTCCACCTCCATGTTTGATGGTGTTGATGGTGTTCTTGTGGTCATAGACAGCATTCCTCCTCCTCCTCCAAACACAGTGAGTTGAGTTGATGCAAAAGAGCTCCATTTCGGTCTCATCTGACCAGAACACTTTCACCCAGTTGTCCTCTGAATCATTCAGATGTTCATTGGCAAACTTCAGATGGGCGTGTATATGTGCTCTCTTCAGCAGGGGCGCTGCAGGATTTCAGTCCTTCACGGCGTAGTGTGTTACCAATTGTTTTCTTGGTGACTATGGTCCCAGCTGCCTTGAGAACATTGACAAGATCCTCCCGTGTAGTTCTGGGATGATTCCTCACTGTTCTCATGATCATTACAACTCCACGAGGTGAGATCTTGCATGGAGCCCCAGGCTCCAAAATGCAAATCAATTTATAGTTGATTCAGTTAATGCTCACATCAAACATCAGAATGGTGAAAATGTGATCTCTGTGACTTTAGCCATGGCATGGATGTTGGTGCCAGTTGGGATTTTTTTTGAGTATTTCAGAAACTGCTGATCTCTTGGGCTTTCCATGCATAACTGTCTCTAAAGTTTACAAAGTATAGTGAAAAAAAACAAAACAAAACGCATCCTGTATCTTGAGAGTCTGCAGGCTGAAATACCTTGCTGATGAGAGAGATCAGAGGAGAATGACCAGACTGGTCTGAGGTGACAGAAACGGTATTGTAACTCAAATAATCACTCTTTACAACCATGGTGAGCAGAAAAACAGCTCAGAATGTACAACACATCAAACCTTGAGGTGGATGGGCTACAACAGCAGAAGACCACATCAGGTTCCACTCCTGTTAGCAAAGAACAATAATCCGAGGCTATCATGGGCACACAGTCACCCAAACTTGACAGTTGAACACTTCAGCTGTCCAGTTTAGGTGAGTATGTGCCCATGTTATTGTTTTGTTCTTGGCTGAAAGGAGTGGAACACAATGTGGTCTTAAGCTGATGTAGTCCATCCACCTTATAGTTCAATGTGTTGTGCATGCTGAGATAATTTTCTGAGTTAAAGAGTACTATGTCCTTCCTGGCAGCTCAAAAAAATCTGGCCATTTTCCTATTATCTCTCTTACCCACAAGACATTTACACTACATTCTGCTACATGAGTGGCTGATTGGATAACTGCATAAATGATCAGGTATACAGGTGTTCCTATTAAAGTGAATGGTGTGTGTATATACAGAGATCAGGCACAACGTTAAAACCGCCTGCCTAATCTTGTGTATGTACTCCTTGTGCTGCCGAAACATCTCTGGCCCTCTGTGAATATCTGAGAATGAAGGAACACAATAATGAGCAATTTTTATTTAATTTTATTTTTAGGGGTGCCTATAATCGTGTCAAATTTCAGAGAGCATTCTATCAAGGAACACAATGTGTGTAATGTTTATTTTATACAATTAGTTTGCTCCATTCTCTTGATATGTGGCAATACTACTGACATTGAATTTATATAATCATTACTAATGAATGTTAGCAGTACTGATTGTGCAATTCTTCTTTTCGCCCACATGATGGTACTAAGACAATGTGCTGCAAATCTGCTGATTACACTGCGGAATACAAGAAAGGAAAACAAGCTATTCTCAGGAGCTTCTGTCTTCTTCTTCTTCTTTAGTTCACAATACGAAATACAAAAATATTTACAAAATAAAATCAATTTCGGGTGTTTCGCTCTATTTGATATTTAATATCTCTATTTGATATCAGTCATTCAGCTTTAGCCTATTTATATGTACTCTCCTGTCTGTGTCTAAAGAGGAGTGTTACAGAGATATATGCAGTATAATAGAGGATGGATTCAGTTATTCAGATATCAATATGTTAGGTGGCCATTTTCTCAGGAGTTTTGCCTTTCTGCTCTCGGGGCATGCCTATTGTTCATGCTTTGTCTTTGTTGGGGCCAGACCCATTATGGGACATAGTTCTGTGGTTTCAGGTTCAAGTACCCTCTCTCAGTGGTGTCACTTTGTCTATAACTGGAGAATTTCACCTAGGAGAACTCAGACGAAACTTACAGTGTGTTAAACAGATTATGCAATCAAAACAAATGGAGTTTCTGTAATTATAGTAAATACGATACTGAACAGACATTTAGTGTATGTAAACTTTGTAGTGATGACAGAGCAGAGATCTTTAGTTTCAGATGTTTGGTGTATTTGAGCAATATTTGAAAGAATATCCATGATAAATATGTTGGGTTTTATTTGTTTTTTGTTTGTTTGTTTGTTTGTTTGTTTCACTATTTAGTATTCTGGCTTTTTAAATTTCAGAGAAGATTAAATGATCAGTTTTTGCTTGTGATTCCTTCTTTGTTCTTAGTGGTAGAACACAAATGTTTCTGTATTTTCAAGATTCTGCATCAGTTGCTCCTTTCCAGTGCAGTTAATTTCATTCATTTATTCATCCATGCATTCATGAGTTCTACTCATTTAGTGAGTTTCCTCAAATAAAACAAGCCTGCAGTTATTGTGATTAAACTTCTTATTTGTTCTTGGAAATTCTGTCATTGTTATTGACTCAATTGGGGGCATTGAGAAGGGATAAACTATTGTTTTCTATAAATAATGAGCTGTTTTTGGAGTTCGCTCTAGTGTTCCATTAAATGCATTTAGGCATTTTCCAAAAACTGCACCTAGCATGCATGCTGTGGACTAACCTTATTGGCTAAGCACAGAGCGTTCTAACCAATCAGAATCCAGGAAGAGCTCTAAGACAAATCTCCTGCCTCACCTGAGCAACTAGAATCATATAAATGACTCGTGATCCAAGAGGGTCTGAATCAAACACAAATTTTGTCCACTATTAGGAAAGCCTCTGTGTAAGTACAATATCTCATTCAATTTTTCTATTCCCCCTTTGAACCCTCTTTTGTAGTTCTAAACTTGCAATGTATAGTTCATTTATGTTAATGTTTATGTATGTGCAAAAGGTTTTATTTTTATGAAGGCTACACTAATAAAGGATGCTGTGGAGTAACTTGCATGGTGTAATTCAAGGATTTCTATTGCAATTTAGGTTTAATATGTGTCATGTTTGTAGCTCCTAACTGTGCCATAGTTACTTTTTTTCCCACAGCCATCCTCTTCTGTCCATCACTGCCATCATGACCTCCAGCATCTCAGTGCATACATACTCTGCAGCCCGCCAGCCTTCTTTCTCAAGCTCTTCGTTGCGAGACGGAAGCATTTGGGGCCGTTTTAAAGCCCCTGTGCTCTCTTCAACAAGCACACGCTCAATCTATCGTTCCATGTCTGTGGACAATGGGCTCAACAACCTGAGCAACCTCTCTCTGAATGGGACCAGTGATAAAGAGATGATGAAGGGTCTCAATGATCGACTGGCCAGCTATCTCAGCAAAGTGCGGTCACTGGAGAAGTCCAATGCTGATCTGGAGTTAAAGATCAAGCAGCTCATGCTGGAGAGGATGCCTAAAGGTCATGACATAGAAGGCATGATGGCTCAGGTTCATGCTATTGGGCAGGAGGTTCGGCCAGGTTTTCTTTTACTCAAATTCATGTTGTTTCTTTTTAAATACACACAGTCCTGGTGGAGATTTATTCGTGTTTAGATTATGATTGTGCACAAACGTTGTTTCTTTGCTGTTTAGGTAAGGAAAAAGACACTGGCGAATGCTTGCATTATGCTGGAAATTGACAACGCCAAGCTGGCTGCAGATGATTTCCGGGTTAAGTGAGTGCTGCATACATGAGAATGGAGACACTTAGGAAAAGTCCATAATTAATGTCTGTGTGCATGTGTGCAATATGTGTACTTCTGTATTTCAATTCACGTAGATGGGAGTCAGAGGCTGCTCTGTGTCAGTCAGTGGAGAGGGACTGTTTTGCTTTGCGCCGGGCGAAACAAGAGCATGACCAGATCATCACAACCCTCCGAGGAGACCTTGAGAGTCTAAAAGAGGAGCTATATTTCCTGAAGAAGAACCATGAAGAGGTAATATTTCATATTATTAAATGTTTGGATGGAATGGATGCTTATAGTAATATTAGAAAATAAAAATGTGCAGCAGTCATAAAAAGTCCACAAGGTTTACATGCCTGCAGTGTAAAATAAACACAAATTGATTAGTGTTAAGAAATAGAAAGGTTTGTGTTAAACCATTGTGAGTGGGTTGTGTAATGCCTGTGCATGTGACAGTGCCACAGCTGTTGATGTCTATTGTAAATAGGAACACCCAATGTAATCATTGCTGCTAGAGTGACAAATACACACCCACCTACACACACGCACACATTCACAGTGAGATGAAACTCTGGACCTAAAGGGTGTGTGTGTTTAGACAGGCAGGTGTGGTTCCCTCCCAACTGTACACTTCATCCTGATTACAAACATGCAATGTCAAATGGCAGCATTCTACACAACACATATTTATTTTTATTTTATATCATTATTTGATGTGTATTGTATTATTTAATTTTTTTTATAAAACTGACTCAAATGAATTACTTAATTAATTAGTCTATCTATCTTATCTGCATATCTCTCAGTAGCACACCGGGATGTTTGCTATTGCATTATGGAATTATAGAGTGATCAAGGAAAGCATTAAACCAATCAAAACTATTTAATATTTTACATACTTAACCAGTATTCCTGATGAAGTTTTACACAATTTTGGCATTTTCCCAACCAACTTCATTAGGGAAAGTCTCATACAAAGCTTTTATTAAAATTTCCAAACAGGTTGCTTCTAAGTGAAAGTTCTATGGGAAAACTGTTTGTCTGGGGTAACAATTGAGTAAAAGTAGCTGATTAAAAATACATTTTGATGCAGAAATAAATGTATACAGTACATGGACATTGACTTCATGATTTACCTTTATCTCAGAAACAAATTGAAATAGGGGCGCATGGTGGCTTAGTGGTTAGCACGTTCGCCTCACACCTCCAGGGTCCAGGGTTCGAGCCCCGCCGGGGCCATGTGTGTGCGGAGTTTGCATGTTCTCCCCGTGTGTCGGGGGTTTCCTCCGGGTACTCCGGTTTCCTCCCCCAGTCCAAAGACATGCATTGGCGTGTCTAAAGTGTCTGTAGTGTATGAATGGGTGTGTGATTGTGCTCTGCGATGGACTGGCACCCTGTGACCTGCTATGTGCCCGATGCCTCCTGGGATAGGCTCCAGGTTCCCCGTGACCCTGAAAAGGAGTAAGCGGTTGAAGATGGATGGATGGACAAATTGAAATATATATCCAAGACTTGTGTTATAGCTTATCTCAGTTTATATTCTAAAAGACGTTACATAGTAAGTAGCTTGCAGGTATGTGTGTTGCAGGTCCTAGAAGTAAAAAACACTACAGTTCATATAATATTGACTGAGTATTATTGTTCATAATCTTTAGTTTTGTACATTGATCTTGTCTGATATGGTTGTACCATTTGCCTGTATACAGTCCTTGTTTTGTCTTGTATTTTTCACCTTGGTCATAGAAGCACATAATCTTATTTCACTGTATTGGTGTATATGAGGCGGGGACAGTGGCTTAGTGGATAGCACATTTGCCTCACATGGGTTGACTCCAACATCCGTCCTATGCATATGGTTCCCTGGGATAGGCTCCAGGCTCCCCCTGTGAAATGGATGGATGGTGTATATAAATAGGGTGATAATAAAATTGATGTTGACTAGTAATGTACATCACTGTAAAAGCCTTAAATATCCTCTTGACTTTCTGCACTTTTTGTAGGACATGAGTACACTGAAGGCCCGTATGGCCAACGAGCAGGTGAATGTAGAGGTGGACGCAGCACCGGGGCCACACTTAGGAACTGTCATGGCTGAGCTGAGGTCCCAGTATGAAGGTATTGCAAGCAAAAACAAGGACGATGCTGAAATGTGGTGCCTAAAAAAGGTGATTAGGAATGTATAAACATTATTTTGGTCATCTAAACCCAAAGGTTACAGACATAAACCTCTCCTCCTTTCGCATTGAATGATCACAGTTTTGTTTGTGTTTCAGCTGGAGACGGTGCAGTCGGAGGTGAAGGAGAGTAATGAAGCTCTACGAGGTGCTCAGAATGAGCTCAATGAGAGACGCCGCTTCCTGCAGGGGCTTGAGCTGGAGCTGGACAGCCTGCACAAACAGGTAATTAGCTTTATTTTAGAAAGAGAACTGGTGATACACAAAGCTAGGTCCAAAAAATGTTGCAGCTCTGGGTTTGACTCACAAAATCCAACTATTATATGATTATATAATAATTATATAATCCAACTGTTATATGAGAACTTTTTTTTCCCAGAGTTATCACACAATATGTCAAGACCATGTAAACACTTTATTTAGCTACTCAGGAAGTTAGAGACTACTGCATCTGCTGTTTGCCTTGACATGTACACAGACGGTATTTAATTGTGTTTACCCCTGCATGATGTATTACTAAACAAAGAATGAGATGCTACAGGTACTGACAGCTTGTCTGATAGAAAAGACTGAGGGATTGGTCAAGCTTGCTTTTACTGTATTTTTGTCCATGTCCTGTAGTTAAAGGTACAAGGCAACTTCATTTTATGGAAGTAGCTTAAGTTTTTATTTAACGCTCGTCATCATATACAGTATCACTGTAGTATATGTATCACACTACCTTTTAAATGTGTCATATCTTATGGTCATTTCCAGGTTAATGTTATGGAGGGGAACCTAGGAGAGACAAGTCATAAATACACCCTTGAGATGGAGCACATGAATGGAACACAGACGCAACTAGAGGAGGAACTCTCACAACTACGCCTGGACATGCAGCGCATCAAAACCGACTATGAACAGCTACTGCGGGTCAAGCAGAATCTGGAGCTGGAGATTGCCACCTACAGGAGACTGTTGGAGGGAGAGGATGTGTAAGTACAGAAAAACAGAAATGAATGGATTAATCTGAGGACAAATTGAGGTTATGTCAGGAATCACATTTGTTTTTGTGTGCATGTGTTTTATAGGGTTAAAGAGACTCCAACACCTAAAAGTAAGTCATCCAGCATTGGTATTTCTTAGAACACTGCAAATAATTTAAATCAAGTTAGCTTTATTCATGCTCTTATTACAGATTACATAAAATAACAACACATTTTCTGTTCTTTTGAAGAAGAACCTGAGGTAAAGACACGCAAGATTGTAAAGGTAGTCACCCAGACTATGGTCAATGGTAAAGTGGTGGAAGAATCAAGCGTAGTGGAGTAGTTCGAGGAGCGCAACAAGTGAATCCTGCTTCTGCAGCATTCACCATCATAACTGCTCCACTGTGAAAGTGAGTCTTCCCCCAAACACATCTGAATGGAAATAAATACTGTATTGAAAAATCAAAACACTTGGCATATTAATCTCTCCTAGCCAATGTTTCTGAAGATGATTGGATTGGTATTGGATTGAAGTGTGAAGTATGACAGTGGATATTGGAGACTCTGTGGTTCATGGTGGTCCAGGCTGATATCTAAGTAGCAAATAAATAAATAAACAAACAAACATTATGTGGAATTGTTGTGGTGTGTCTAATGTCTCATTTGAATATAAACTTTCTTACAAAGTGATTTTTTTGTCTTTTCTGCAAACATATAACCCATGGCAAAAGATGTATTAAAAGTATCAGTTATGATTTCCACATCCATTTACCTGACCTCACTAATGCTCCTTTGGCTGATTGGGCACAAATCCCCAATCAACATTGCAAAATCTAAGCCTTAGTGGATTCTGTTAGAGCAGCAAAGGAGAGGCCAATTTTGGAATGGGATGTTCAACAGGCACATATGGGTGACAGGTGTTCACATGCTTTTTGCGGTATAGTGTACCGTTTAAAAAAAAAAAATTAAATAAAATATATATATACATATATATA
>JAFFST010044852.1:40927-55792 GCA_022414735.1 Noturus placidus | reverse complement strand
ATTGGTGTGTGAATGTGTGTGTGAATGGGTGAATGAGACACAGTGTAAAGCGCTTTGGATATATAAGTGCGCATACAGTATCAGAAAAGCATAGGGTTAGGTTTTCTGGATAAAACAATTAGGTGATCTGTGCCATTTGGTTTTAAATTGCACTACTGTGACATGTTAGATTGAAAAACAGGAACAGAAACCAGTCTGGTCAGAAACAACAGAAGCCCATTTAAAAGGGATCACAAACCACGGTAGCTCTATGGTACCTATGGGGAAGAACCAGACTCACAACAAAAATAGAGTTGTTTCAAATGTCATTTCTTTGTTATGGTTTGTGTGTAAAATACTCTCCCTACCCTCTTAGTGCCAAAGTTGAGAATTTCACAAACTGCTGATCTCCTGAGTCTCTAGAGTTTGCCAAAAATTGTGTGAAACACAAAAAACACTGAGTGACAGATCTGTGGGTGAAAATGCTTTTTTGATGAGAGAGTTCAGAGGAAAATGGCCAGATTGGTTCAAGCAGCCAGAAAGTCTATAGTTAACTTAATCACTCTTTACAAACATGTTGATCAAAATAGTATCTCAGCATGCACAAAACATCAAACCTTGAGGTGGATGGGCTACAACAGCAGAAGACCACATTCGGTTACATTCCCATCAACCAAGAACAGAAATTTAAGGCTATCATGGGCACAGGCTCACCAAAATTAGACAGTTGAAGACTAGAAGAAAAAAAAAATCACCTGGTCTTTTTCCAGTCTTCAAATGGAAACATTGTTCACAAACATTGTTGCATCAGTTTCTGCATTGCATACACTTGAATAAGAATGAACGGTTTTGAGAATCCAAGTGAAGATGTCAAAACAGAAAAAGTGAGGTAACTTAATTAGAAGGAATCAACAGCCTGCTTCTGAGAGAGCCTCATATTTTAAGATGACAATTAAATTCAGTTTCTGAAATAACACACATCTCTTGTCACAGCTGGGTTATATAAGTGTCACAGCTGAGTTTGTAATGATAAACGTGATGAATGCACTCAGTTCCCTGAAGAAATTTCTGTCAGTCTATATCAATCTAAAGTTAACTGATGGAGAAATGTTCATGGTTAGCTGCACTGGATGTTAGGATAGATTTTCATAGTGTTACATGTGGTGCAGTGGTGGGTTGTAACATGTTACATATACTTCGTTACACTGACTTTAGTAACCTTTTGAGAAAAAAAAAAACTGAGAATTTACTTATACTATTACTTATGTTCATTTTTAATCACAGAAATGTACTTTTTACTTCGCTATGTTCTGTGGCGTTCCGTGGCGGTTTAGATGCTGGACTTCAGATCGGAAGGTCGTGAGTTCAAATCCCAACACTGTCAAGCTGCTACTGTTGGGCCCTTGAGCAAAGTCCTTAATCCTCAACTGCTCAGTTATATAAAAATAAGATAATTGTAAGTCGCTCTGGATATGGGCATCCGCCAAATCTGTGCTGCTGCAGTAGTTTTAAGAATTACTTTATTTATTATTAGTTAATATATATATATATATATATATATATATATATATATATATATATATATATATATATACACACATAAACAAACACACACAGTGGGGAAAATGAGTATTGAATGCGACAACATTTTTTACAGTAAATATATTTCCAATGAGGCTATTCACATGCAATTTTCACCAGTCATCAGTATTAAATCAAAAAATATAAATAATTAAAACAGTAAAGTCCATAAATAAAGTTATGTGGAATGAAGTTGAATGACACAGGAAAAAAAAAGTATTGGACACGCTAAGAAAAAGCAGTTCTCCAAGGCAAGGTAAGGCAAGGAACCTTCTGAAATCCATAAGAAATTATGAAGTCATTATACCTACAATCAGTGAAGATTAAGCAATGTGCACCATTATATATATATATATATATATATATGCTTGTGTGTGTGTGTGTGTGTGTGTGTGTGTGTGTGTGTGTGTGTGTGTGTGTGTGTGTAAATGGGTCTTTTTATCACTCGATTCAAGTTAAACTAGATTTTAAATGAAATTCACTGAATTCTCTTAATACTGGTTCGAGGGTGGCACTAAGTAGAGTACACAACATATAAAACACTGCACAAATAAAGTACCTTTGCAGTGTGAGCTGGGAATGTCCAGTTTGGTAAAATACAGGTTTAAAGTGTCCTTTCTTTGTTCACATAATAGAGAACTCTGAAGTGACAAGCCCATTTTTGAAGACCATTGATGGTCTAAATTGTTTTCCATTGATGGAATGTCCCACCTCTGCTATAATCAACCCCACAGTATAATGACTCAAGTGATCCATCCATCCATCCATCTTCATGGAGGCTTAGTGCTTAGCACGTCCGCCTCACACCTCCAGGGTCTGGGGTTCGAGTCCCGTCAGGGCTATGTGTGTGTGGAGTTTGCATGTTCTCCCCGTGTCTCGGGGGTTTCCTCTGGGTACTCTGGTTTCCTCCCCCAGTCCAAAGACATGCATGTTAGGCTGATTGGCGTGTCCGTAGTGTATGAATGGGTGTGTGAGTGTGTATGTGATTGTGCCCTGCGATGGACTGGCACCCTGTCCAGGTGTACCCAGCCTTGTGCCTGATGCTCCCTGGAATAGGCTCCAGGTTCCCCCGTGACCCTGAAAAGGAGTAAGCGGTTGAAGATGGATGGATGGACCCAAGTGATATCAATCTATGTATTAAGTTATTAAATTACTCAATTAATTATTGATAAATTGATGAATGTTCCAGCTTCACTTGTTGCTCTGTTCAATATAAAAAAGAATAATAAATAAAATTAAACAAATAAACACAAATAAAAGAATAATACTTTATGAATAATGTAGGCTTTTTGCCTGGGTCTGAACTTGAAAGTTAACTAAATTTCGCTGTGGAATACTTCAATTCAATTCAATTCAATTCAATGTTATTTGTATAGCGCTTTTTACAATAGACATTGTCTCAAAGCAGCTTTACAGGAATACAAACACAGTACATACACAGTAAAAGTGAGAAATTATCCCAATAAGACACTGAGTGGCGACAATGGCAAGGAAAAACTCCCTAAGAGGTTTTAAGAGGAAGAAACCTTGAGAGGAACCAGACTCAGCAGGGAACCCGTCCTCATCTGGGTAACAACAGACATTCTTAAAGAGACAATTATTGCTTTAAATGTAATCTGTTTGGCTTTGAAAAGCCTTAGTCCCAGCAGTCTGGATTTGGAGCAGATGAGAGAATACTGTGTTTCACCACATCAAAGGTGCGTAGAGTTGCCAAAAAGTTTACTCCAGTACAAGTAAAACTACTAATAAAATGAATTACTTAAGTTACAGTCAAAGTAATAATGTTAATAATTATTTGAGTGAGAGTAATAAAGTAGGGCGCACGGTGGTTAGCACGTTCGCCTCACACCTCCAGGGTCGGGGGTTTGAGTCCCACCGTGACCCTGTGTGTGCGGAGTTTGCATGTTCTCCCTGTGCTGCGGGGGTTTCCTCCGGGTACTCCGGTTTCCTCCAAAGTCCAAAGACCTGCCTGGTAGGCTGATTGGCATATCCAAAGTGTCCATAGTGTATGAATGGATTGTGAATGTGTATGTGATTGTGCCCTGCGATGGGTTGGCACCCCCCAAGGTGTCACAACCCACAGGGTGTACCCTGTCTTGTGCCCCATGCTCCCTGGGATAGGCTCCAGGTTTCCCAGTGACCCAGAAGGTAGGATAAGCAGTATAGAAGATGGATGGATGGATGGAGTAATAAATTATCCAATGAGAAGACAACTCAAGAGAGGCTGGTCCTCACTCACCTGAAAACCTGCTTGCCTCCAACACTAGACCCATTTCAGTATCAGGTCAACTGAGTATGCCGTTATCTCAGCTTTCCACTGCACCTTGTTTCACCTGGACAATAGCAACACCTATATCAGGATGCTATTCAATGATTTCAGTTCTGCCTTTAATACTGTCATCCTATCTTGACATCAGCACCTCTTTCTACAATTGGACCTTGGACTTCCTTACTAACAGACTACAGTGTGTTAAGCTTGACAATCACAGCTTCTCCACCCACATCCTGAACACTGGCATACCACAGGGCTGTGTGTTGAGCCCAACCCTCTACTGCCTCTTCACCAACAACTGCATAACTGTACATGGCAGTTTACAGAATCAAGTTTGTAAATTACACCACGGTGGTAGGCCTGATCAGTGGTGACGATGTGATGGCCTACAGGGAAGATGCTCACATCCTGCAATGTCTCAGATCAGAAGTACCTTCCAGTGGGTGGTGAAAACTGCCCAATACATCACTGGTGTCCAGCTACCTTCCATCAAAGACAGCCATCAGAAACGCTGCCTACATGGGATGAAAAGTATAAACAATAATACCTCTCACCCCAACTATGGACTGTTTACTCCTCGAATCTTTACTCCATCTGGGAAATGCTACATGAGTCTTTGCTGTCACACTAGCAGACTCAATAACAGTTTCTGCACATCAGCTGTCTGCCTTCTGACCTCAGGTGCTGAAGTTTACACGACCATTATGTCCTCATCCTGAACTCAGACACTGAATTATACACGCCCACTCTGATCCATGTTAAAAACAAAAACAAAACAATAAACCCCTATACTGTCCAATATTAATGCTGTTTGCACTCTTAAATACTATTTGTCTCTTGTCATTTGCACTACCATGGTACCTGGCCTTACACCTCATTCTCAACCTTGCCTCTTTGCACATTACTGACTAATTACTACATGATGCCATCTGTATAGTCACCTGGTGATCACCAGACATATATACCTCATTATTCTGTACAATGCACTTTCTACAACTCATTTGGACAAGTCTATGAAATACTGGGAGAGTGTAGTCTGGTCAGATGAGAGCAAAATTTAACTTTTTGGCTGTCATACTACACACCATGCTTGGAGAGGAAATGGCAATGCACATCACATTAAAAACACGATACCAGCAGTGAAGTTTGGAGGTGGAAGCATCATGGTTTTTCACTACATGGTACTGGCAGACTTCATATAATAGAAGGAACAATGAATGGAGCCCTTTACCTGGAGAATCTTGAGATGAATATGCTGCAATCCATCAGGATGATGAAGATGAGACGTGGGTGGACCTTCCAGCAGGACAACGATTGGTTTCAGACGAAAAAAAAATCAAGATATTAGAATGGTCCAGTCAATCACCTAAATTGAATCCAATTGAACAAGATTTAAAGACCATATATTTAGAACAATGGGCCAAAATCACACCTGAATACAGAGGCTGATTAATTTCTTCATACACAAAGCACCTTGAGGCTGTCACAAAGCCAACAAAGGCTTCTCCACTAAGTATTAAATCAATTTCAGTTTGTGTGTTCGATACTTTTTTCTGTTATTTCACTCTATTACTCATAACTTTATTTATGGACTTTAATGTTGGGAATTCGTTATATTTCCAGATTTCTTGAGTTAATACTGATGTCTGGTGAAAACATCATGTAAATAGCCTCAGTGGAAATATATTTACTGAAAAAATGACCAATACTTATTTCCTCCACTCTATGTCCATACAGTTGCGGTCAGAAGTTTACATACACTCATCTTGGACATGGATGTCATAGCAATATTGGGCTTTCAATAATCTCTTTGAACTTTTCTTTTACCGGGGCAGAATAATTGTACAACATACATCTTTAATTAAAAAAAGCCAAGAATTTGGTTCACATGTTTTAATTCACTTGGGTTTTTTTGTAATCAACACAGGACCAAGATTAAATATGTGGGGTCAAAAATATACATACAAACACTTACATTATTAATTCAGAGATGCGGAAAGTTCCACAATTTGCCAATAATAATATGTTTAATTTATATAGTGCCTTTCCAGAGCTCATGGACGCTTTACAATAGAATGATTCAATGCAATACAATACAATGAATGAGAGGCCAAGACCAAGGTCTCTTAATTTCCTGTTAGTGATCAGGATTGTCTACAGCTTTGAGCTTCTCTGTGCCAACATAAAAAGGGGTTGTTTGATAGCACTCATTGGATTGACCAAAACACAGTACTATGGGAAAGTCCAAGGAGCACAGTGCAGATCTGAAAAAGAGGATGGTGGATTTACACAAGTCAGGATTGTTTCTTGGAGCCTTTTCTAAACAAATGCAGATTCCAAGATCATCAGTTCAAACAATTGGACATAAGTGCAAGTTATTGGGAAGTGTAACCACTTTGCCAAGGTGTGGAAGAAGACCCAAATTGTCACCCTCATCTGAGAGAAAATTGGTTAACCACAGGTCTGGAACCACAGGTCTGCCATGAACTGGAAGCAGCTGGAACATCAGGGTCACTGTCTCAAGCAAGGTTTACATTGTCATGGACTGAAAGTCCAAGAAAGAAGCCCCTGCTCCAAAATAGATACCTTCAAGCCCGTCCAAAGTTTGCAGCTAACCATATAAACAAAGAAAAAGTCTTATAGAGGAAAGTATTTTGGTCAGATGAGACAAAGATTGAGTTGACTAGACTTTCCATCATGACTAGACTTTCCATCATGCTAAATCCCAGTCTTAACAATCTTTTCTCTCCCTCTCTCCTTCTGCCGAGCTACACATGAGTTTATGGAGATGTTGGAGATCCTGGTCCTTTCTGCTCTCCGGACCTGCATGATCGGTCTCGGAGGTCCTACTTCTGGATGGAGCTCTCATCTACTCCAAATCCAGATTGCTGGGACAAAGGCTTCTTCTAAGCCAAACATAGTACATATAGATCAATAATGATCACTTTAATAATATCTGTTGTTACCCAGATGAGGATGGGTTCCCTTCTGAGTCTGGTTCCTCTCAAGGTTTCTTCCTCTAAAACACACAAGGGAGTTTTTCCTTGCCATTGTTGCCACTCAGTGTCTTGCTCAGTTGGGATTAATTTTTCACTTTTACTGTGTGTATACTGTGTTTATATTCCTGTAAAGCCGCTTTGGGACAATGTCTATTGTAAAAAGCGCTATACAAATAAAATTGAATTGAAATTGAATTGAAGTTGTTTGGCCACAATGAATAGAGGTATGTTTGGAGGAGTAAGGAACACTGTACCAACTGTTGAATATGTTTTATCGAATGTGTTTTAGATTATTTTCATTAAAACTGTTACAGGGTTGAAAGTAAGCAGGAGGACTATATACATTACTTTGTTTGTTAGTTTTCTAATTTAGCCCTAACAATTATGATATACTGTAAACCAGTATCAAGCATGATACCTTGCATTCAGTTTCTATATTAAAATTAACTTTAATAATGACAGAAATTATCCTCAAATACCTAAGCACCTACAGTGCCCTCCGCTTATATTGGCACCCTTGGTACACTACAAGTAAATACGGCTGTGAAAATTTTTATTTATTGTCTAACCTGTAACAAAAATACTCTGCTCTCATGGGCACGGGTTTATATTAAAAAAATAATTAAAAAAACACCAACATTGTTAAATACTATATATGTGTGCCACAATTATGTAATTATGTATTATATGTGCACCCCTATAATTTAATATGAGAAAAATATATGTGAAGTATATTCCCATTGATATTTAAATTTTTTTTAGTACACCTGCATAACCAGGAACAGGAAATTGTTCAACCATGACTTCCTGTTTCACATGGGTATAAATATGAGGTAAACTCCCTTAGTCATTCATAACAATGGGTAAGACCAAGGAATATATCTTTTGATGTTGAGGTTGTTGAGCTTCACCAAATGGGAAGTGTCTATAAGAAAATAGCACAAGCATTGTAAATGCCAGTTTCCACCTTCAGAGCAATAATTAAGAAGTTCCACTCAACTGGAACTGTTATGAAACAACCTGGAATTGGACGTGTGTCTATATTGTCTCAACGTACTGTGAAGAGGATGGTCGAGTGGCCAAAAAATCTCAGAGGATCACAGCTGAAGAATTGCAGAAGATAGTTGTATCTTGAGGTCAGAAAGTCTCCAAAACTACAATACCATACAAACTACAGTACAATACCAATACAGGTTTCATATTAAATGAAACCTGAATGCCTCTGCCAGAAGGCTTAATATGGGCCATGGTTGGATCTTCCAGCAGGACAGTGATCCAAAACATCAAAATCAACACAAAAATGGTTTACAGACCACAATATCAAGGTCCTGCCATGGCCATCCCAGTCCCCTGACTTGAAACCCATAGAAAACTTGTGCAGTGAACTGAAGGGGAAAGTCCACCAGCATGGTGTGAAGGATCTGGAGAGATTCTGTATGAAGGAATGATCTCAGATCCCTTGCCATGTATTCTCCAACCTCATCAGGCATTGTAGAAGAAAACTTAGAGCTGTTATCTTGAAAAAGGAGGTAACGATAACCCAAAATATTGACTAAAATGGTGCCAATAATTGTGGCACACATATATTTAACAAATATATTATTCTTATAAACCTGTGTTGTGTTTGCAATTGTTTGATATCCATGAGAGCAGAGTATTTTTTTTAAATAAAACATCAAAAGGTTAAACAATAACGACAATTTTTCACAGCCTTCTTTGCTCATATTTACCAAGGGTGCCAATATTAATGGAGGGCACTGTAACAGATTTGGCAATGCTAGGAGGTAAAACTAGTAAAGTCCATCCATCCATCCATCCATTTTCTGTACCGCTTATACTATACAGGGTCATAGGGATCCTGGAGCCAATCCCAGGGGACTCAGGACATGAGGCTGGGGACAGCCTGGACAGGGTGGCAACCCATTGTCGTGCACAATTACACACACACACATGCACTACAGACAATTAAGAGATTCCAGTCGACCTACAGTGCATGTCTTTGGACTGGGGGTTGAATCCGGAGTACCCAGATGTGTAGAACATATAAGCTCCGTACACACAGGACAGAGGCAGGATCAAAATCCATCAAAATGGTTGTAATTCCTAAATTTTTAATGCAATATTTTTGTTAATTGAATTAAAGCTGAAAGTCTACACTTCAATCGCATTTTCATTGCTTCATTTCAAATCCATTGTGGTGGTGTACAGGAGCAAAAATATAAAAATTGTGCCACTGTCCAAATCCAACAGAATCAAGCAAATCCTTCAACATGAAATATCGACAGAACAGTATCAAGAATGGACTAGTGTGTTCAAATGTTCTATGGGGTCTTGCATTTATAATCCAAAGCGACTTACAAATGAAAGCACACTCACACACCAGTGGTAGCAGAGCTGCCATGCAAGGTGCTAGCTTGCCATCGGGGGCAACTTAGGGTTCAGTGTCTTGCCCAAGGACACTTCGGCATGGGATCAACCGGGCTGGGATTCGAACCGCCAACCCTACGATTAGTGGATTAGTGGACAACCCACTCTACCGACTGAGCCACAGCCGCCCTATTGCTATTGTAGTACGTACTATTGTAACCCAGTCAAGACATTTACAAGACTTTTAGCTTGGCTCTGTAGTGTAAGGTTGTTGCCAAGATGTCTGAACCTGGAGAGAACTTCTATTTCTTAACCAGACATAAGATAAGATTTTGTAAGATAAGATAAGAAACCTAAATCAAGTTAAGATTTGTTTCTGTAATATGAATTTGTGAAAAATCTGTGAAAAATTTAACGTATCAGATCTTAACTGAAAACTTAGGATAGAACGTTTCTGTAATAAACCCCTCTGCTGTCTATCTCAGGGAACTCGGGACACAAGTCTGGGGACACCCTGGATGGGTGCAAACCCATTGCACAATCGTACATACACTCACACACTACGGACAAATTGAAACACCAGTCAGCCTACAAGACATGTCTTTGGGCTGGTTGAGGAAACCAGTGTACCTGGAGGACACTCCCGAAGCACAGGGAGAACATGAAAACTCTGCACACACAGGCAAAGGCTTAACCTGGCCTGGCCATTGGCTGCTGTAGCCCCGAAGATTTCTTCTTTAGCCCTGAATAATTCTCCACTCGGAGCGGTTTGTGACTACGTAACGGAACATTAGTAAATTAAGACGGCAGTGTTGTAATTTATTATCCTCAGTGAACGGAAGTGAGACCAATCAGATCAGTCATGCATTGACAGCTAAGTTACATCAGGTTCCATAAAACAAAACTTAGGCTAGTAGCTGAGCTGGGAAAAATATGCATGGAGAAGAATCTGGGCTTAGCTCCGGATTATTAACAGGCCGGCTAACTCCCCTGCTAACCTTTAAACCACCGTGCACCCCAGAGTAAAGTATGTCTTGCAAATGTCATACGCTGAGCAACTTTTACTCCAGTCCATATAAAGTATCACATACTGTGCAGAAATATGGCATCAATTTTGCCTTCTGGTGAGATTAATTGATTTTATAAACTCATACATTAGTGGGCATATTCAGCTTACGATTTTAGCTCTAAAAACTCAAAGCTCCCCCTCAAATATTTTTGCATTTTTTTACTTTGTTATATACTGTATTTGGAATGAGACTACTTCCCCTGAGCAAACTCATCTTTTGGGCTGCTGTCATTTCCACACTCTGTGGGCACGTTAATGAACCAGAGCTGTGTTTTGCCCAGCAGCTTCTCTGTTCTTACAGTTTTTAAGAGATAATTTAGAGCTGAAACTCTCACGTAAATGTTCATATCAGCTGCAAGTTTAGTTATGGAACTTTGTACTTTGTGCTTTAGCAATGGAAACAAGAAAGAAAAGCGGAAGGATTAACTTCAGAGGAATAGGTTTACATTAGAGTGTCTGGTGTTTCTGAATAGTCTCAGTGTTTGTTAGATTAAGCCCTGCTTCAAGTCATTGCAATTTCAAGGCTTTTCATATGAGCAGACATGAATGTTGGCCAGAGTTCAGCATTGCAGTTAGCCCAGTGTTTAATTTTGTGCATTTTTAAAATGTATATTCTAATGACTTTTAAGAAAATTATGATGACAAACTCCAAACTCTTCTGAAAAGAAAGAACATTTTAAAAGAAATAGAAAATGGAAAAGTCAACTATAAAAAAAAAAAAAAAAAATAGCTATTTCGGTTTTACCCCAAACCACGCAATAATCAGTTACATATATGGGACAAGATGAATAAAATATTTAATTTATGAAATGTCAGCATGCAAAATGTCTTTAAAAAAGTGCTTTCGGGTAGGTAAATATTCCATCTGTTTGCCTAAAAGTCACAAGTTTTAACTTTAAATTTGTCAAAGAAGGCATGCAGAAATTACACATTTTGGATGATGTTTGTATTGTAGTGTAGCTGTATTGTAGTAAAAAAAAGAAAAAAGAAATAACTAATGTCACATGGCTGCCTCGTTAATATGAAATTTAAATTTATTGTGTTTATTAGCATATTTTTTTTAATGAAGAGATGTGCTTACAGGTTGTGATGTTTATATTTGTTTGTGCTAACCATTCTTCACTGACCTGGTTTTGTGGCTATTCACCAAGGCAGTGTTTGTGCTGTAAGTTTGCCTATAAAAGACGAGGTGTATTGTTTTTACAAGCCACTTAGTTCAATCCTTTTCCTCATTGACTCTACAGTACCTCTGGAATAAAATATATACCCTACCAATTTATTTATTCTAAATCTTTACATTTTAAAACCTTACCATTTAATTGGCTAATTGTAATTATCACAGTGCAAGCTAAAATGATGGTGACACAACAGTAGATGTTGCAAAAGCAAACATTGCACCCCATGGAACCTGCAGTTAAATGTATAAATGAAGCAGGATGTGCCGGTTATTTTAAAATACAATTGTCAATAGACCAACTGTCAATCACCTCTTCTCTCCTAGTTAAAAAAAAAAAAAAACAAAAAAACATTAATGACATTAATTCTAAATGCTTACATAATTTTACCAAAGTTTTTGTGTATACACAAAAATCATGCTTGAATTTGCTAGACATGATTTGCTCTGATGGTGTGGCATGATGGAGAAACATCACAGCTCCAGGGTCTCTGGATTGGTTTTGAGGGTCTCTGGTTACCGGAGTCTGTTCTGAGTTTCTGTGCATGTTTTGGCAGTGTTGATGTGGATTTCCTCTGAGTCCTCTGGTTTCCTCCCCAAATCATGATGGATTGATGACTTTAAATTCCCCACATGTCTGTGCATGGTTTCCTGCAATGAAATGGTGCCTCATCCAGTGTATACCTATGATGGGTTCCCGGCACTTGCTGAAGATGAATGATTGTTGCAATTAAATAACTATATAATTATAAATATCTGAAATGTACGAGTTCTTACTTAAATCACCCTATTCAGTTATTCATGTAAAGTAAAAGGAATTTGTATTGCCCACAGTAATTTCTTATTTTATTTTTTTATATATATAATAGTTGGGCATATGACGCCACCAGGCTCAAATTATTGAATTATCTTATACTGCCCCCTTGTGCGAAATATGTGTACACTGAATAACAGGAAACATAATGATAGACAAATGTAATATCAATCGGTTTTTTTTTTTTATTATTTAATAGCGTTAATATTTTATTCTATTAACTTAATATAATACTATTACTATATTTTTTTTAAGAGTGGAAGTGAGTTTTACACCTTAAAATAAATACGATTTAAAAAATGAAACACTTCCGTCTCCTAGCCCCACCCACTTCCTTCATGCGCCATTTGGGTACTTCCTGAACTGCGTACTACGATACTAAACAGTATCTCAAAATAGTACGCGACCCATAGGTGGCGTGTTCCTTCAACCGCACTCTGTAGTATGTTAGTATGCGGTTTTGGACATAGCTGTTGTCTCAGGTATTAATCCGCCCATAACGGTTAGCTCGCTTTCCTTTATTTCTCTGATGGTGTGTCTCCTCATATCATTGTGTCTTTGTAGCTGATTTCAGTCTTGTATTGCAGCTTAGATGTGCACTTCCAGGATTTATTTATCTGTTCAGGCGAGATAATTGTGAAAAAAAAAGATAGCCGCCAAGCTAGCTAACTGGCTACCATTTAGCTGGTGTAGCTGCAGCATTGCGGATTTGTTTTCAGTGCTGTGTCCAGTAATACATCAGTGATGTATAGGCGTAAACACCTGTATACATCAGGCGGATATTGTCGCTGGGTTTCGTATCATCCGCAATGTTTCAGGATATTACTGCCTCGTATTTATTTTGTAATGACTGCTGTTTATCTAGTTGTTAAGCAACAGTGGAGATGTGATGTGAACGCCATGTATTGTAAAAAAAAAAAAACAAAACTCCCTCACCAGAATAATTCTTCCCACAAACACTTGTAAAAGGTAGAGAAGTCTGAAATAAATCATATATAGCCTGTAGTCATATTACACACTTTATGTAAAATTAAAGTATTTTGGAAGCAGACAGTAACTTCAAAAATGAGACAGTAGTTATATTTATGTTTTATGTAAAATTGGTGAAATAGTTTGAATGGGAGTTGTATTGGTTTTAATGGACTCTGTAGTGGTCGCTGTGTGTTTCTACTGGTGATTTGTTGGCTTACAGTATATAGGTTGCATGTGATGTCTAGTGGATACCATTAGAGCTGCAACTAACTATTACTTTCATAATCGATTAGTTGGCTGATTTTATTATTTTTTAAATCGATTAATCGGATGGGGGGGGGGCTTTCTGTACCATTTTTCCATATGTTTTAAATAAAATCCACAAACTGAGTGTTACAAATAGAAACTAAAGGCTAAAACTTTACACAACTGTTTGTCCAATTATATAAATCTGAAAAGAACCGAATACACACAGACACACACCCGAATATATATTAATTTAGGACTGTAGTTTAATTCTGTGCATTTTTTGTGTCTATAAAAAAAAAAGGGATGCACCGAAATGAAAATTCTTGGCCGAAACCGAATATAATGAAAACTTGGCCGAAAACCAAACACGTTTTTTCACATTTCTTTTGCCATTTTTTTTCACCATTGCATAAATTAAATAGTCAGAATGTGCTTTTTACTATTTTGTCTAGCTTTTCAAAGAAAAAAATAAATTACAAAGAACTACAATATCAAAATAGTTAACACTGAACATTTTTTTTTTTTCATTCCAGCTGGCATAGGCTACCAACAAGGCACAATATAACTTTGAATAAATAAATGAGTAAAATAAAAATATTTTTATGTGGTCATCTTTGAGCCCCTCATGAATAGCCTATGTTAGGCCTATAACTCACTGCTGAAAGAATGGAACACCCTGTAGCCTACAAAGGTGGCTTTTCAAAGTGGGGGCCGTGGCCCCCTTAGAGGCCTCCAAGGCAACAAATTCAGAAGGCTGTATTTTTAATGAGTTTTAAAGACATCTTGCAAAAAGGGGGCCTCGGTCAAATGATAATGCCATTTGGGGGGCTTTGCCCTGGAAAAGTTTGGGAAACACTGGCCTACAACAAAAGTGCATTTACAAGAGTGCACGAAAATGGTTCTATTCGTTACTATATGGCTAATTATATTGGGGATATATACCGCTCGCGTCCCTGTACACCTCACGGAGTATTATAGTAGATATAGTAGAGTTAGATACATTGTTAATGATGGATTGTTGTTCCTTCATATATTTAGTTAGTTTAAACTATAGACTAGTTCATTTAGTCCCCGCTGGTTTTTCGGCGCCCAGTCCATGTTTTTGGTTTTGACCCTGTTTTCCTCCATTTATGCTTGTTTGCCGATCGCCCGATAACCCTTTGCCTGTCTTGACTATGTTTTTTGGATTACGATTTGGATTTGTCTGCCTGCCCTTAAATAAATACGTGTTTACCTGCTTCTGTACTCTACTCCCTTACGTCTCACGACGTCACAGAATACTCCAGAATAGAAACAAAACAAACGCATTTGATTTTGTCGCGTCATCAAACACGTCATTGTTCAGTCAAATTTATTCGGCCTTTTCACTTATTCGGCCGAACACCGAAA
>JAFFST010044852.1:16975-32753 GCA_022414735.1 Noturus placidus | reverse complement strand
TTACAGTTTTATATCTTTATGTTTGAGGCCTGAAATGTGGCAAAAGGTCGAATAGTTCAAGGGGGCCGAATACTTTCGCAAGGCACTGCAAATCTGAATTGAATTTCATATTTTCTGTTCATAGACTTTAAATAGCAACCATGTTGTCATAATGCTCAGACCCCAAAACAAAATAAGCTGCCAATTTATTACATACAGCGACCTTCCTGGTCATTTCATCTGGCTAACATACAATTTTAGATGCACTCGGTGGGTATACTATTGCTGGTTGCAATCCAACTGATAAGTCGCCCTCTTCCCCCTGACAAAATGGCCCCGCAGTTAAAATTGGTCTTGTCCGAGTTTCTCTCTTAGTGGTCCCTTTCCGGTGATAGCCAGGGTGATGTGTGAGGACAAGTGGCAAGTCAAGCTCTACCCACGATTTTATTTTATTCGCCACAATCTTTATTGATACGTTGAAATTGTGACTATTAACTATGCTATTATTACTGTACTACAGTATTATATACTATAGCATACAAGTGCACTGTTTCGGTGTTGGCATTTTGTAAGTAATATCTTCAATACAGCAGTGTCCAAATGATGTAGCACAGGCGATGCTTGGCACCCATTGGACAGTTTGTAAGGAAGAGGGAGCAGCATGCAGTTTTAGACACACTTTTTTCACTACATCGAAATCAGGACAGCTCCTCAGTGCTGCAGTAAAAATCCAGCTTGCTGTCTCATCACACCCGGTGTTCGCAGGTTCGTAGGAAGGTGTTTTACATTGGTGGTGCTGGAAGTTTAAGTTACACACGGGATGTGTACTAGCTACACTCACAGAGCAATTCATTAGGAACACCTGTACACCGACACATTCATGCAATGATCTAATCAGCCAATCGTGTGGCAGTAGTGCAATGAATAAAATCATGCAGATATGTGTCTGCATGTTCACAGCAACCATCAGAATGGGGAAAAAATGTGATCACTGTGATTTGTAATTGCTGATCTCCTGGGATTTTCATGCACAACCCTAGAATTTATGGTGCAATAAAGAAAAAACATCCAGTGAGCAGCAGTTCCACAGCTGGAAACACCTTGAAAAGCATCTCAGATTGCACAACACATCAAACCTCGAGGCAGAAGTTGGATTTTTAAGCAGGGGAAGACATATTGTGGTGATGATGATGATGATGATAGCAGTGTAGTGTTTATATAAGTGTGGAGTTTGCATGTTCTCCCAGTGTGTCGGGGGTTTCCTCCGGGTTCTCCGGTTTCCTCCCCCAGTCCAAAGACATGCATGTTAGGCTGATTGGCGTGTCTAAAGTGTGCGTAGTGTATGAATGTGTGTGTGATTGTGCCCTGTGATGGACTGGCACTCTGTCCAGAGTGTACCCCGCCTTGTGCCCCATGCTCCCTGGGATAGGCTCCAGGTTCCCCCGTGACCCTGAAAAGGAGTAAGCGGTTGAAGATGGATGGATGAATAATGTTTTTTACCTTTTTGCCCCCGCACTCTTCACACTCTTTGGCGACTTTGCTGAGCTTGTCCATGTCACGGCCATTGAGAGCGAGTTGAGCTCCGAGTCTGGCGAAGAGTAGCGCAGTCCCAGCTCCGATACCTGAACTCGCTCCAGTGATTAACGCCACTTTATCCTTCAGCGAGCAAACCTGAGCAAATACACCACTATCACCGGACACTTTACACTCAGCAGCACTGCTATGTTAAAGTCATGCATCTGAACTGTTATAAAACCGTGCACGTGAAGGACTGTAAAGAAAATAAACTTACATTAAGCGCTCCCGACGTCGCCATCGCTGAGTGTCAAGTTCACGAGCTTCTCACGCGCACAAACACCTTTTACTCAGGAACGCAACGTATAGAGTGGGCGTGGTCACACAAAAACACGCCCCCTTATAAGCACGAAATATACCAGCCAAAAAAAAAAATGCACAAAATATTACATTAAAATGCAAACTATTACAATTTCGAACATTTATACAAAGACGTATACAAATATCCACTGAAACAAAAATGAAGGACAATTTCCACAGTGTATGTGTTCCGGGTCGAAGTGGCATGGGCAATTCCCAAAATAAAAGTCCCAAAATCTGTTCTCTTTAACGGAATGTGTTAAGTCATGCTAATTAAAAATTTTAGCAAAGAAACTCCAAGGCAAAATCGTGCTTCTTATCTAAATAATTATTTTATGTAGGATATTATCCATTGTGTTTTGTTTGCTATTTAGCAATGGCTGAACTGTCCGCTGGTTATATTGACATTGGCCAGCTGAGGCAGTGATTAATATCTGAACTATGTTAAATAACCTTGAATATATATGGGAACAGTAAAGACAAATTACTACACCTCATACCAGGAGATGATCCTACCAGCAAGTGTGTCATTAAGTACGAGTGCAAAAAGGCATGGAGGTAATGTAACAGGTTATAGGTGAATTTGCTGATTTGTTCAGTCCCTCCAGGATTCAATCAGAAATTGACGCAAAATCAAGCACCAATCAAGCAATATTCTGGTAATTTCTTCAGAAATCACCACAGATGTTGTGCAAATCTGGGCCAAGACGAATCATGTTACATCACAACACGCATTCAACCAGAGCCCTCTTCACAAAACTCTAGACAATCTCTAATTTTTTTATTATTTTAATTATGTTAAAAAAGTGATACATGGTTACAAATCCTGTTTGCAAACAAAGAACATAAACAGAAGGAGAAAAAACATATAAAAAAAAAAATACACAACTTTGGAAAAAAATTCCAAGGTGTTCTGTACAAACATTAAACCCCATCATTATTAAAGGGCTGTCCTTATGGACAATCACAATCCACCGAATGTTAACCAGCAAATGGGTTTGCATGAATAGTCACATCCTTAATGTGGACTTCATTCACAGGCTGAAATGTCTTTTCATGAACGGGGAGTTTCTCCAACTCATCCAGAGTTTCCAAACCATCTATTATTCTAAGGAAGCAAAACAATGTTAATTAGTGATCTATATATGATCTGTACACTATGATGTACTGGATTTAGCAAATGGACAATGACATACTTTCCAAACACTGTGTATTTCATGTCCAGGTGAGGCTGTTTGGCGTAGGTGAAATAGAACTGTGACGCGTTGGTATTGGGTCCATTATTTGCCATCGCCACCACCCCCCTGACATTGTGCTGCTCAAAAACAAAAACAAAACAATGCACTTGAAACAAATGTCTTCTTTAGACAGAGGCAATTTTTTTGGTTTGTCAACATACTTTTAAATGTTCGCTAAATTCATCTTCAAATTTTCTTCCCCAAATACTTGCTCCTCCTTTTCCTGTACCTGTATTACAATGGAGACAAAAACAAGGGCATGTAAGAATTAGTTCAGCAGGTATACACAATATCAGGAATATGAACTAAGTAAGGTATAAAATAATAATAATAATAATAATAATAAAGAGCAACCAATCTGAGAACACAGTCAGAATTTTAATTTAAACTTAAACAATTTTCACCCTGAATGAAAATATTTCTAATAAAGCTGAATGTGATCTTCAATGGTGCAAAAGCTTTATTTTATGATTGTTATTTTTTGCTAAATGATCCACAATGCATTTCAACTGTAAATGGTAAATGGCGCACTTATATAGCGCTTTTATCCAAAGCGCTTTACACTGTGTCTCATTCACCCATTCACACACCAATGGAAGCAGAGCTGCCATGCAAGGTGCTAGCTTGCCATCGAGGGCAACTTAGGGTTCAGTGTCTTGCCTAAGGACACTTCGGCATGTGGCGTCATCCAGGCCGGGAATCGAACCGCCAACCCTACGATTAGTGGATTAGTGGACAACCCGCTCTACCGACTGAGCCACAGCCGCCCTGTACACTGATAGTGGTGAAGGCTGGAATTCACCTCTACCCAACTACAACTTTAGTCCTTTAGTCTGCCCATCTCTCATATCGCTCATCTGTACACGCTGCTCAAACCGATCAGCTTCCAAAGCTTCAACTTTCATGCTAATATCACCACCAACTCTAAAGCCATCTCACAGATCTCTAACCAACCCAGCAGAGTCTTTGCTATAACTGAGCATAACTACGTTGTATAACTGAGTCCAGCATTTCCTGTCGCCGTTGGTTTTACATTCAATTTCAAATGAATATTACATTGAACCATGTTGGGAATAGGTGTGAGAGAAAAGAAGTTTGTTAGTGCTCTTTTGTTTTAGCAGCTAACAGCGAAATCTGACTGCTGCCCCTTATGTTTGAGATTGATGATTTTGTTTCTCCTATTAAACGCCATTGTAACTGCATTAGCAATAGGATGTCAGTATGGCACACAACCTCTAACTTCTTAAAGGAATAATGAAAACACAGCATCAGCCAACTAATTAACACCATTATCACTAAGCACAAAAAAATTAAATATAAAAATATTTAAGGTTTTTTTCAGGGTGGACTTTTCCATTAAAATCAGGAACTTTACAATCATACGATATTTACCTGTGGGGTCTCCTGTCTGGACCATAAACCCTTTTATGTTTCGATGAAAGATACACCCGTTGTAGAAACCGCTGGCACACAAGGCTAGAAAATTCTGCAAAATGATCAATTCAGTGTATTGACTTTACAGTTTGGGATATGAGTAAACAATTAAGTACACAGTTAGAGGTGCATTACATAAGATTAAACTTTTACCACCCCCAGGATCTACAGTAACTATAACATTGACGCTGCATCTAAATATCCCCACTACCCTACTATAAAGTAGGCAAAAAACAGTCCGCCAAAGGAGTAGTATGTCTGAATTCTCAGTACTCATAAAACAGCAGGCGATAAATACCGAAATGACCTACTGCTTCTGCTGAGGTTCTACAGTATGAAAACAATGGCCACTGTGGACACTGCGCTATCCCATAAATCTGCGGGACTGGTACAGAAGAACTGTCAGTGTAATAAATGATGGAGAGCGGCATGTCGACTCTAAGTTTAAGTGCGATAGACATTAAACAGTGTTCTTTCTGGTTAAACCATATTTAACACCCAAGTAAATTGTTAACTATTGAAGGTTTAAACAACAACAAAAAAAAAACAGTTACGTTTTTATGCAGTTTTTATGACATCACGGGTCACATGACAATGTCAGATTGTATTCATATTACACACATACTGATCAGTGTTTAGTGTATCAATGACTGAGCAGCAGGTACAGAATCGACTGCAATAGGTACTGTCACAGTACACAAGTGTCTATAAAAATGATTGACAGGAAGCCCATCCAAACACAAACAAGTATTCCGGACCGGACCACAGTGTGACATTACTGTGCCCCACCTCACAGCTTTTTGGAGTCCGCTCACAGAACAGCTCGATTTTGATGTCCCCGAGGTCTGTATGCAAAGTGACAGACTGGAAAAAACAAAATGGAGTATCAGTATTTAATTAACGTTAGGTACTTACTTTCATATCGACTATAAAAGTATAGTGAAGTAGGCTGGCAGTAAACGAACAGATACTGTAACACGCAGTAACATACAGCAATGTAAATAAAGAAACTCGCGGATAACCGGCCTGTGATTAAACTAACACGAATGTTATCTGCTGTTTAATAAGATTATACTGGATAATTAAAGACACAATACTCAAAACCGATATTACCATTGTAAACCGACTTGAGTTGAAGTTTCACTCCAGTTGGTTGAATGTGGCGGTGTTGGTGTCTCATTAAAAACATTCCGGAAGAAAATGAATACTACATTAGCGTTCCTCTTCTGTTCCGTGACCGGGGCGGTTTGCTGCCATCTAGTGGTAGCGCATGTGATAAACACATACTGGGAATAAAGTGGAAATAGGTACACAGCAGAGACAATGGAAGTTCTTTCTTTTTTACTTCACTATTCTCTCATTATTTACAGCATTTCGCAGACTCCCTTATCCAGAGCGACTTATAGAAGTGTTTTGTAGTTTCCATCCTCATGCTAGTAATAATAGGTCAGGGTCTTAGAACACTATGAAATTGAAATCTTTGCAAGAAAAGAGGTTAGCATCGCAAGAAAAAACACAAATCCATCCATCAATTTTCCATACCACTTATCCTACACTGGCTCACAGGGAATTTGGGGAAAAAGATGACAACTAATCAATGGGTACAGTCACGCACACATTCAGTTGGACATGGCAATCGGTCTACAATTCATTATGGTAAAATGGTAATTGTAAATAGAACTTATAAAGTGCTTTTTTTTTTTTTAATTGTTTGAAAAGATGGATTCTCAGTCTTTGAAGACTCCCATGGAGGTTCATTCCAGCTCCTGGAGGCCAAGATAGAAAAGAATCTTGCTGTATGACTTCCTCGTACCTTGTGGGATGATGGCTGAAGTCAAGCCAGGTTAAAGGTTTCATGGTTAGAGGGATCATGATGGTTTGAAAAGAGCCTTCAAGCGATTAGCGGCCTATTTTTGGTTGTGTATGAAAGCATCAGTATTTAAAATCTGATGCGGGCAACCACAGGAAGTCAGTGTAGGGAGTGAATGATGAGGGATGAGGTGAACATGAGGTGTTCAGCTGCATTCTGGATCACTTGCAGTGGTCTGATGGGCCCCATCCAGTAGGACATGACACTTCAGTCCCTCCAAAATGTTGCGAACAGTGAAAATATTGCAAAATCATGCAATATGCAAAAGGAGCTTGCAATTTTTCAAAATGACCACAGATTTGGGCCAAGATGAGTTATGTGACATCATCACAACACACATTCACCCAAAGCCCTCTTCAATTCATGAGCGTCAAACATGAGTACCGCTAAAAGATCTCATTTACCAAAAAAAAAAAAAAAAAAAAAACACTGAAAGATCATGAAAAACAATTTCATGCCACTGTAATTTCATCAATTTAAGAAGTTTTCTGCACAAAAAAAAAACCCCAAAATATTTTAAGTTTGAAAAAAAACCACAGCAAAATATCAAGCATTTTTCGTGGCAGCAATCAGAAAAAAACCCTCCTCGCAATCCTGTAGAGACTGACACTACAGCTGCATTTATACACTTCGTATCAGTAACAGTTAATAAGTTACAAAAAGGACAATGATATGAAACAATGAAATTCATTGCATTTGAGTTTATTAAATTTCAATACGTGGGAATGACAAACTTACAATGTCAAGACAAGTAAATCAGTAATTAAACAGTTTAGGATGTAAAAGATACACACACTGATGCCAGATCAATAAAATGTACATGAACATGATATCCAAATATTCTTACAACACTAGTTTGTGCTGTTTTGGCAAATCAAGAATGTTTTCATATTTGTGCCAACCAACAAGGACCTGGGTCAAAATGGAAGAACAAAAAATTCCCAGAGTTAAAAAACAATGTACAAGCAATCATATTGCTTTTAGTCAGCTAGAGAAATTTACTACAATTAAAACCGGACATGTAGAATTACACACATTCAAACGCCAAGAGCAGTCTGTGTAGCTATAGATTATTTACCTAAACTATTAAATGTCTAAAACTATAAAATCATATAGAAAGAGTCTGGTGGAATTGATTAAGATCATTCTGGAGCCAGCAGTCTGTACACCTCACTATAAACCATTACCATCACCGGAGAAAGATGATTATAGGTGGTGGTATAGTTACATGATAATCCATTAAAAAGAAAACATTGTACATGAAAAAAAGTGAACAAGCCGTCAAATATTCTAGATTAGAAATAGCATTGCACGAATATCCTTTACTTAATCACTTGGGGGGGTGGGTTTACAGATTCATGAACCAGTCAGTATGAAGCTGAGTGGAATTTACCTGAGTAATACTTTTAAACTGTAAAACTCTGGGAAACCTGTAGGGAACTGTGTATTGTACTAACACAGATTAAAACGCTGAGGTAACATAAAACACAATTGAAACAAGTTCTGGAAAAATGTATGAAAGAATCAGCTTAACTTGCTACATGGAAAAAGTCAGTGCTACATAATCTATAGCATCCATTCTAATAAAGTGGGCTATAGCAAGTTTAAATAAAAATGAACAAAAGCCAGCAGAGCGCATGGCACTTCACGAAATGTTTCTGATTGTCTCATCAGCAGTGCATTTTACGTCATTCAGAAACAAAATTATACGTTGTGAATTACACTGATGTTAAGTGCAACGCTAAATGTGAAACCCTAAACATGAACACCGAGGAACAGAGCCTCTGGCTGACTAATTGCCCTTCAACATTGTACAATAATACACAGGTGAAAGCATCATTTTGACACTGAAAAACAAAATGTAACAAAAAAAAAAAAAAACCCCTACATTTTCTCCTATGAGAAATCATTCTCCCACATTTAATAGACGGTAGAAAGATGTGTACATGAATGCTCAGAAATATGTTTCAGCTTGTTTGTCGTATTTGCATTGTTAAATCGAGTGCTGTAAACATGCAAATGCTCCGATAACACTTACAGTACACAGAATACGGACCCGATTCTCACATACAATTGCAGAGAGATAAATAAAAAAAAAAAACAAACAAAAAAAAAAACACTCTCTCTCCCAAACGCGCGCACACACACACACTGTAGAACAAAGTGGCACATTTTACATCACAAATACGAACAGTGTATGAACTGAAGTGCTGCTTTTCAATGAATGAAGGTTTCACTGCAGAAATGATAATTAAGTGCACTGAATAAATATGTTTAACCCTGTGGTACAAACCCCTTCCACATAACAGACTGTCCGACATTTATAACGTAGCTATTTAAAAATGGCTTTATAACCAGTTACAGTGCTATGATAGTCAGGTTATATTAAGTGAACAAACACACACACACACACACGTATCCACATACACTTAGTTCTTGCATGCATTTAGACACAATGAATGGATAATAGTTAATATTAGCAAAGTTTATCATATGTTTGTAAGTCGTAAATAAGTCCCAGTATGTAATTTTAGACTTTTCTAAGCAGTCCTGTAAAGGTAATAAATTGTGATCAATCTTCACAATCAAGACCATAAAGTGCTCATGAGAAATTAATTCACCATAAGTGTAGCTATATGCTCTCATTTTGAATGGTGTATCACCATGATGGAGAATAAAGATGAGCTGCACTTTTTTCTGTATAATATTTTTTTTTTTACCTGGCTTTATTAATTCTGAATCCAGACTCCCAAAAGCACAGAGCTGGGTGCCGCCTTCTGTGCTTCCAGCTTTACTTCACTCAACATATTTTCTTCATACTATTAACCAGGGGTGGAAAGTACATGTACATAATTACAGTACTCAAATACATTGTTCACTGTAACAGTAATCATGATTATAATTATTTTTTTCTAAATATTATTAAAATATGAAACTTTGCTGTGTTATTTTAGGTTAAAATAATAATAATAATAATAATAATAATAATAATAATAATAATAATAATAAATGAATTTAACTCCAGAAGACTGCAAGTCAATGGAATAACAGACAGTAGGTGCAAATTTTATATAATAAAATATTATATAATAATAATAATAATAATAATAAAAGCAGTATTCTGCAAAAACGTCTACACTTCAGGTGACAAGTGCTTTAGTCAGCAGCAGTATTGTCTGGAAGAGTAGGGACAGTGGAAGCAGATGAGCACCCCTGCCCCTATTTATCATTTATCTTCAGTGTTAAACGCTTCTAAGGAAACAGTCCGATTATGATCTGTAAATGATTAGCCAAAACCTGTGGAGATATCAGCATTCACAGCTCAACACCCAAACACTGGTAACCTGCACAGATAAGCCATTTCCTTGCCGAGTGAGCTACTGTAGACTAGCTAGATAGATATTTTACAGTATGAAATCCTAAGATGTCATTTCAGTGTTTGGCAGTGATTGCTTGTTGTTAAATATATCGAAGTGCTGGTATAGGTTATAGCCCTTGGCAAACTCAAAGCCCATGAGCCAAACACAGCAGGCTGTCTCGTTTCATTCTGATCAGGTAACCTTGCAAAAAATAATACTGAAACAGCCTGTAGTACTCTACTAATTCATATTTCCATTATACCTAGAATTTACACCAGAATCTGCTCATATTCGGCATGCTACACTGGACATGGGTTACATGTCACAGCGCTGAAACTCTGGTTAAAATCTGCTGAAATTTGATAGTCAGATCAAGGTGGAAAAAAATTCAAATAATAATAAATGACTCCTAATCCTGAAAAGTATCAGGCAGTGTAGAGACATACAAGTATATTGCGGATAAAAACAAAAGTTGATGTAGCACAAAAGACAATAGAGATGGTAGACGAAGGACATGTTCTTAGCAGAGATAAATCAGTGTGAGTTATTATTAAATTATTATTAAATATCTTTGTTAATGTTACATCATTTCCATGCCTTGGTTAATAGGGGTAGTTGATGGAATTAATAATAAGTTAAAAAATAATTTATAGCCTTAAGTTATGGCCCTTCAAGGACTCACACAATGCTGATGTGGCCCAGGCAGAATTTGAGTTTGAAACCCCTGCCTATAGGCAACACTCAGGAAAATTTCTAAGGGGTATCTTTAACATTAAATAGCCAGGTAATGAACCTAGCTAGCTCAGTATTTAGCTCCTAACATGACCTTTCTTTACACACTATTAATAAACAAAGTGTGTTCACTTCAGCATCGTTCACTTGGTTAGTTAACATAAGAACAGAATAGAAAAGAAAACATTTTTGAGTAACTTTCTTGATTAGTTCTTTTACTCAAGTGACTTATTACTAGAGTACTTTTACTCAAGTCAGTGTGTTTTGTACTCTTTCCACCACTGGTTATTAAGAACTGTTGCTTTAAATCTTGTCCTGAATGTTGAAACCCTGCTCTATGACGCTATGTGCTCTTTTTCCTCCATACAGCTCTGGATTCCAATACAGCAGTGTGTTTCATACATGTGCTGCTCTCACGCTGCCTCTTTTTCAGCCCTCCAGAGCTGCTCTTTGACCTCAGTGGGAAGGGTATTGAAAATAGCCTCCTCGACGATCAGGCCGCTGCGCTTCAGCAGTTTACACTCTCCTAGCTCCACAGGCAAACACTCAAGCCCATTCCCTCGGAGCTCCAGCTGCGTCAGGTTGACCAGCTCACCGAAACGAGATGGCAAAGACTGTAGGTAGTTATTCCCCAGGTTTAGTGTGCGCAGCTTCTTACACTGGAACAGCTCAGGAGGAAGCTTCTCAATCTGCATGGAAAACAATATGGAGAGGACATGAATTAGTAGCATAATACATATAGAATACAAGTACAGAATAACACAGGGAATAAATTATAAACTTCATTGTAATAATGGTGGAGAATGCATATCAATTCATTTTTATTTATTTATTATATCTATCTATATCTCATAATACATGTCTCATCAAATTCAGCCCAAGATCAGACCGTCTGAGGCAAAAAGAAGTCTCAAAAGAACCCCAAAATTGAATCACAGGATCTGCTAGTAGGTCATGCAACTCTCAAAGTGCATGCTTCTACAATCAGAAAGAGATTGAAGAAAAAAAAATGACCTGCATGGGAGAGCCTTTGCAAGACTACAGTTTGCCGTGAGCATATAGGCAATGACCAGGCTTTTTAGTATAGTGTGCTCTGGACAGGTGAGTCAAAGATAGAGTTGTCTGGCCACAGTAACAGCAGACATGTTAGGTGCAAACCAAAGACATCTTTTCAGAAGCAGCACCTCATACCAACTGTGAACCATGGTGGTGGAAATGTTATGGTTTGGGGTTGCTTCGCTGCCTCAGGGACTGGACAGCCTACATTCACTGATTCAATTATAAATTCTGCATCATATCAAAGAGTGCTTGAAGATAATGTGAGGCCATCTATCCGAAAGTTGACATTTCAACAGGATAACGATCCTACGCAGACTAGCAAATCCATCAAGCAATGGCTCATAAAGAAGAACTTGAGAGTTATGGAATGGCCTGGTCAAAGCCCGGATCTGAATCCCATTGAAATGGTGTGGGGGGGATTTGAAACGAGCAGAACATGCAATAAAACCTCCAACATCTTGCAACTGAAAGAATATTGCATGGAACAGTATTAAAAAATTCCAGCAAGCCTGGTGGACAATTATGCAAAACGCCTACGAGAAGTTATTTCTTCTAAAGGGGGTGATACGAGCTTCTGAGGCAAAGGGTATAATTACTTTTTCCACATAAGATGATCACATCTATTGATTGAAAATGCAAAACTTCCTCGGGGTTTTGTTCAGGTATACAGTGGGGAAAATAAGTATTCAGCATCAACATTTCCTACAGGAAATATATTTTCAGTGAGGCTATTCACATGAAATTTTCACCAGACATCGGTAGTAACTCAAGAAGTCCAATAATAAAGAATTCACAACATTAAAGTCCATAAATAAAGTTATGTGTAATAAATTGGAATGACACAGGAAAAAAGTTACACGCTAAGAAAATGTTCTCGAAGGCAAGGCAAATCAAGGAAGTCATTATACCTCCTATCTAGGCAAATTAATATCAGCTGGTTTAGTAAATTGATTGTTTATAAAAAGGCTTTTTGTTACCAAGGTGTCACACAAGAAACATCTCATGATACTTTCAGAATGACCATTGTAAAATGTGCTATACAAATAAAATTTAATTGAATAAAAGCAAAGAGCTCTCCCAAGACCTATGCAACCTCATTGTTGCAAAACATATTGATGGAATCGGATACAGACGCATTTCAAAACTTCTGAATCTTCTAGTGAGCATCATTGGGGCCATTGGGGTTCTTACTTACATAGGAATAACATTCATGAAATGTATCAGGATTTAGGCCTCATCATAGCACAAAGACAGCATTAGTTAAAGTAGTGAATGACCTACAACTGGCCTCTGATCAGATTTGTGTCTCGCTGCTTGTGTTACTCGACCTTAGTGCAGCTTTTGATACCATAGATCACTGTTCTCCTTGATAGATTAGAAAATGTTGTTGGCATTACGGGAACAGTCCTCTCTTGGCTCAGGTCTTATCTGACCGAGCGTGATCAGTTCGTAGATGTAAATGGAGACTTCTCTACCTATACCAAGGATAAATTTGGTGTTCCACAAGGTTCTGTTTTAGGCCCACTGCTTATTACCTTATATGTGCTACCTCTAGGTCAAATTATTCGCAAACATGGAATTAGTTTCCACTTTTATGCTGATGATACACAGCTGTATGTTTCAGCAAAGCCAGAGGACAGACAGCAGCTTAATAAAGTTGAGGATTGTGTAAAGGACATTAGGCGTTGGATGCTAACTAACTTCCTTTTACTCAATTCTGATAAGACGGAAATACTTTTATTAATGTTGGATGTTAACCAGATGAGGATCTGTTGTTAACCAGTTAAGGATGGGTTCAATTCTGAGTCTGGTTCCTCTCAAGGTTTCTTCCTCTTAAACATCTTAGGGAGTTTTTCCCTTGCCACTGTCGGCACTCAGTGGCTTGATCAGTTGGGATAAATTTGCACCTTTAATATCTGTATACCGTAGTGACACTTCTGTAAAGCTGCTTTGAGACAATGTCTCTTGTAAAAAATGCTATACAAATAAAATTTAATTGAATTATCCACAAGCAACATCACGCCGTCATCAACCGGCCACGCACAGGAGCTACTCGCAAGATTTCTTACCAGGGAGTCAGAAGAATAGTCAGAAGAGTCGCTCAAGAGCCAAGGACCACTTGGAAAGAGCTCCATAAACACCTGGAGGCAGCAGGTACCATAGTCAGAGAAAACAATAGGCAATGCACTCCACTGTTCACGCTCACCCCACAAGACTCCCTGACTAAAGAAAAGGCATGTCGAAGCTCATTTAAAGTTTGCTACAACTCATTTGCTACAACTCAAGCCTCTGAATACTGGGAGAGTGTAGTCTGATCAGACGAGAGAAAAATTCTACTTTTTGGCTGTCAGACTACACACCATGTTGTAGAGAAGAAATGGTCCTGCACATTACCCTAAACACACTACCCCAACAATGAAGTCTGGAGGTGGTGTGGGGCTGCTTTTCCATCACATGGTACTGGCAGATTTCATATAATTGAAGGAACAATGAATGGAGCCCAGATTCTTGAGAAGAATCTGCTGCCATCCACCAGGATGATGATGAGGAGGAGATGTGGGTGGACCTTCCAGCAGATCATACAGCAAACTAATCTCAATTGGTTTCAGAGAAAATCCAACCGAACAAGATTTAAAGAAAATATAATTTCTTATTAATTCAATTTATCTTGAAGCGGTCATTACAAAGAGCGTGTTCAATACTTTTTTCTTGTGTCATTCCACTTTATTACACATAACATCATATATGGACTTTAATGTTTGGATTTCTTTATACATCTGGATTTCTTAAGTTAATACTGATGTTTGGTGAAAAGATCATGTGTATAGCCTTATTGGAAATATTTCCTGAAAAAAAAAATGTTTACACATTCAATACTTTTTTCCCCCCACTAGATCAACTTCATTAATAGGCACGATTACAAAGAGGATTAAATCTTTGCTTGTCAAAATATGTTTGCCAATTCCCATGGGGTGTACTTATTTAACATTACTGTATTCTAGGCTCGGACAGTCAAAACAGTCATTCAAAACAAAAACAAATCTCTGCTGATCTTTACAATTACTATTTTTATCCATCCATCTTCAACCACTTACTCCTTTTCAGGGTCATTATGCTATTTTTCAAGATGATTGTCTTTTAATAACGATACAGAAAGAACCATGAAAAACATGCACAATGAAGGTACAAGTTTTATCAAATCAATCATTTCTTCTATAAAGCACAATAAAAACACTAGTTGACCGTTGTGCTGTACAACTAACGACAAATAAATACAAAATTATAAAATAAAAGAGACCATCTAGGTACAACTCCACAGAAGTGAAAAGGAATCACTGTAAAAATATAAATAATTAAAAAATGTATTAATTAAAAATTTATTTTTATTGGAGAACCCCACAGAGAAATGCTGCTTTTTGCATAGCATGAGATCTGTGTGAGATCTGTGGAGCAGCAGTTCAAAATATACTAGTAAGTTTCTTTTGCTTATACAGAAATATGGTATAAATATTGTTTTATTTTAGAGATCAGAAAGGCAGTGTTTGTGATGTTGAGGGCGCTCGGTATGGAATACTTCACCCAGCTCGGCTTCGCATTACACATAACGGTGTCCAGAAGGACTTTATTTCAGCAGAGGAAGCAGGAGAATATGCGAAACTCCTGATATCAGGATGAAGTGCATCACCTGCACAGCGGCGTGTTCTTTTTATTTTTTAATTTTTATTTTTTTTTAAGTTAAAGTTAAGGACATTATATCTGTTATTGTGCGCAGACTGTTTATCAGATTTGAAGTCAGTAGGGGATTTCTCTCTTACTGAAATCTTTAGTTTTGGTAAGGGTTGGTTAGTTCAGCGTTCTTTCCGAGTGGTTGTCTCAGGGTGGACAGCTTTATCTGTAGAGGGATACACTGCTGTCTCCTTTGGGTTATGGAGACTTTGGGTGTTTTTATGTTTAAGGGTTTTTTGGGGGAGGGGAAATCACTCCGGCTCTAATTGACTATTTATATCCCTATGGTTTACTTTATTAGATGGTTAGTAGTGATTTTGACCCCAGCACGGCGAGGACAGGCATTTTAAGATTTTAAGATCTAATAAATAGATCTTTTAAGATTTATTAGTTGGAACGTCAGAGGTATGGGTAATCCTGTTAAGAGATCTAAGGTTTTATATATATATTTTATATATTTGAAACTTTTAAAAACTCTGATATAGTATTTTTACAGGAGACTCACT
>JAFFST010044852.1:2520-14757 GCA_022414735.1 Noturus placidus | reverse complement strand
AGCACGCATTGGATCGGTTCGCAGCCGAGTGTGAAGCGGCTGGGATGAGAATTAGCACCTCTAAATCTGAGGCCATGGTTCTCAGTAGGAAACCGATGGAGTGCCTACTCCGGGTAGGGAATGAGAACATAACCCAAGTGAAGGAGTTCAAGTACCTCGGGGTCTTGTTCACGAGTGAGGGGACATGGGAGCGGGAAATTGGCCGGAGAATCGGAGCAGCGGGTGCGGTATTGCAATCGCTTTACCGTACCGTTGTGACGAAAAGAGAGTTAAGCCAGAAGGCAAAACTCTCGATCTACCGGGCAATTTTCGTTCCTACCCTCACCTATGGTCATGAAGGTTGGGTAATGACCGAAAGAATTAGATCGCGGGTACAAGCGGCCGAAATGGGTCCTGCAAATCCTACACCACTCAATTTGGATGTAAATACCCTTAAATATTCAATATTTGATAAATATCTGACTTGACCTACTGCCATATTAACACCATGTCAAACAGTTTCATTTCCATTCTTTACTCATGCAGAATAATTCATTTATTCAAACTGGTAACGCCTCACCAGTAAGAGTAAGCTGAATCTATACTAGTGCTTAAAACTGTCAGATTCAAAAGGTATATTTAATCTAAAATGTTTAGCTAAAACAGCACTGAAGTATTCTGACTCACCCGGTTGGCAGTCACAGCGAAATACTGCAGATTTTGAAGACTTCCGATGTCAGCTGGGATGTTCGATAGATTGTTGTAACTTAAATCAAGATACCTCAGCTTGCGGCAGAAAAACAGCTGACTTGGGATTTTCTCAATCTTGTTCCGGTTCAGGTAGAGACGCTCAAGGTTGGTCAAAGTGCCTATCTGGATAGGAATGTAGGCGATCTTGTTGTACCACAGTTTCAGGCACACGAGTCGATAAAGATGCTGAAAGCTGATGATTTCCTCTATGGTCTTCAGGTTGTTGTCCTTCAGATCGATCTCCTGCAGGTTGTGGAGGCTGAAGATGGAATGGGGGATGCGCTCCAAGTCGCAGCGAATGAGCTCCAGCTCAGTCAGATTCACCATCTTCTTCAAGCTATTAAGAACCATCAGTTTGGTGCCCTCGTTGTTGATGGAGAGCTTTTGCAGGTGCATTCCAACATCGGTGACGACCTGTGGCAATTTAGTCAGGTTGCTCTTCAATCTAAGAACCTTGAGACCTTTTAGTTCTCGCAGTCCGTCGATCACAATGTAGCGATTGTTCTCAGCACTGAGATTCCCTGTAAGCTGCAGCTCGGTCAGGTTCTTCAAACTGTAGATCCAAAGGGGTATTTCCTTGATGTCTGTGAACTTTATGTGCAAGGATTTCAGATTTTCTCTCAAAAACGCAAGTGCTGGTGCTTCTATTTTAGCCGGGGTGTGATACAACCACATCTCTCTCAGGTTTATGAGCTGGGCGATAATAGGTGGGATGGTGATATCAGGGATAAGCTCCAACTTAAGAACCTCCAGCTCCAGCAAGTCGAAGACTGTATCTGGGATTCCACTAAGCATAAACAGATGGAGCTCTAACTTCTCTTGAGAGTTCTTTGTGATTCTTTGTCGAAGCTTGTCCAGTGTCCACTCGTTGTTGAGGTTAAGCTGGCGAAGTTTGTTTTCACTGACTTCTGAGAGGAAGACAGCAAAGCGCTTTGAGTAGAGGGGATCATACTGGTCAATCATGTGTAACATGAAGGCAAAGTCATTCTTCACATCTGGAATGTCACTGTAGCTGCTCTCTTCTCTGATAGACTCAAAGGAGTATTTCTTGAGGGAACGCCGGAGCATCCAGCTGAGTGTGTACATGCAGATCATCCCATACACAACAACAAGGCTTATGTAGAAGCATGCAAGGATTTTGAAAAGTGTGGCAAGTGGATGGGCACAATTAAACATCTGATAACCAGTAAGATTTTCAATGTCTACACTACAGTCAACACTGAACTGAATATTGTGGACGTAGTAACCAGTGTAACAGATGATAAGGATGAATTTAACAACTTTGATAATTGTTTGTCGGATGTAAAGCCTGTAGACGATGTCTCCTTCCTCAACATGGAGCCTAAATTTCTTAACCTTTTCAAACAATGCCTTAGCCTGTTCACCCTCTTTTTTGTCCAGGACGCCATTTTCAGAGTGGTCGACAATCCCCTGGTCAAATCGAAACTTGGTGGTGGACAGCATGGAAACACTGGCCTCCACATCTTCACTCACACACGATGCCTTTTTGTCAATTGAGCCGTTCATTTTCCCTAGAGCTTTAGGATCACTTTCCTCAACCACTGTCTCAGACAATGCTCGTGTGGTCCATGGAGAATCAAAACACTTCAAAAGAATGGAGACAAAATGTTCCAGTTTGGAACTAGTCCAAGGGAACTTGAACCAAAAGTTGCTGCAAGCCAGGAAGATCAGTGTGTGCAGCAGCACCAAATATGGAAAATACTTAGCAAACCAGTGAAGCTTGTTTTCATAGCACACAGCATCGACGTAGTTGTACTGGTGTCTGTCAAGGTCGTATCGGATTCCCTGTGGTTCAAAAGCAGCCTCGAAATACTTTCGACAGGTTTCATTTACTACCCATTTGCAAGGCAGGCAGATCATCTTGTCCTGGGTGACTTGCAAGGTTCCTCCAAACACTGCGATCATCAGCATCACGACAGACAGATAATCTGTGAATACATCCCACCATGGCTTCAAAATGCGGTACGCAGGCTGAGTATCCACAAAGTACCGCAACTCAGTGATGGGAATCATTGTTGATCTGAAATAATAAATAAACATAAATAAATAAATTTAATAAATAACAGCAGGACCTATTTTTTTTTCTTCTGCATCTTGTGATATGATTTGAATAAAAAAAATAAAGCAGCTTTACCAGAGGGTGATGCGGTGCCTCTCTGTTCTGGCTTCATATGTAAGAACAAGGCTCCACCAAGAGAACAATTTGGCTTTCTTGTCAGCTATTATTAACCGCTTCCGCTAATAACACTCAAGAATTGTCTCTTCTCGCTATGGAAAGGGAGTCCATGACCCCAAAGTTCAGATCCTGTTTGTCTTTGGGAGTGGCAGAGGCTCAGCAGTGGCTCCTCTGTGCGCCGTTATGTTACCTAACAGCGCACATGGTCAGTCAGGAATCTGCACTCATCACAGGCCGGCGTGTCAGGATGAAGCACAGATTTCCTGTCAAGATAATGGTACACCAACGTCAACACCCCCAGCACAGCTCATTTTACTGAAAGCTGACTATTAATTAATTAATTAATTAATATATATTATTATTATTTTTTTTTAAATAAGAATATAGCAAACAAACAGTGTAAATTATATTTATAAATCTATAACAAAGTTTGTACAAAAACAAAGGTTGCCTAAAACTTTTTCACAGTACAGTGTGTATATCTACATGCAGACAGTGCATCTGGAAAGTTCACAGTGCTTCACTTTTACCACAATTTATTTTACAGCCTTATTCCAAAATAGATTAAATTCATTGTTTTCCCCTCAAAATTCTACAATACCCCATAATGACATGAAAAGTTTGTTTGAAATCTTTGCAAATTTATAAAAAAATAAATAAATAAAAAAAAAAAAGTCACATGTACATAAGTATTCACAGCCTTTGCTCAATATTTTGTTGAAGCCCCTTTGGCACCGGCTTGGCACACTTCATTTTGGCCGTTTCTCCCATTCTTCTTTGCAGGACCTCTCAAGCTCCATCAGGTTGGATGGGGAGTGTTGGTGCACAGCCATTTTCAGATCTCTCCAGAGATGTTCAATCGGGTTCAAGTCTGGTCACTGGCTGGGACACTCAAGGACATTCACAGAGTTGTCCTGTAGCCACTCCATTGTTATCTTGGCTGTGTGCTTAGGGGCGTTGTCCTGTTGGAAGATGAACCTTCGCCCCAGTCTGAGGTCCAGAGTGTTCTGGAGCAGGTTTTCATCAATGATGTCTCTGTACATTGCTGCATTCATCTTTCCCTCAATCCTGACTAGTCTCCCACTTCCTGCCACTGAAAAACATCCCCACAGCATGATGCTGCCACAATCATGTTTCACTGTAGGGATGGTATTGGCCAGGTGGTGACTGGAGCCTGGTTTCCTCCAGACATAACGCTTGCCATTCAGGCCATCAGACCAGAGAATTGTTTCTCATGGTCTGAGAGTCCTTCAGGTGCCTTTTGGCAAACTCCAGGCAGGCTGTCATGTGCCTTTTACAGAGGAGTGGCTTCCCTCTGGCCACTCTACCATTCAGACCTGATTGGTGGAGTGCTGCAGAGATGGTTGTTCTTCTGGAAGGTTCTCCTCTCTCCACAGAGACTTGCTGGAGCTCTGTCAGAGTGACCATCGGGTTTTTGGTCACCTCCCTGACTAAGTCCCTTCTCCCCGATTGCTCAGTTTGGCCGGGCGTCCAGCTCTAGGAAGAGTCCTGCTGGTTCCAAACTTCTTACATATAATGGAGGCCACTGCGCTTATTCGGACTTTCAATGCTGCAGAGATGTTTCTGTATCCTTCCCCAGATCTGTGCCTCGATACAATCCTGTCTTGGAGATCTACAGATGATTCCTTGGACTTCATGGCTTGTTTTGTGCTCCGACATGCATTGTTAACTGTGGGACCTTACAGTATATAGAGAGGTGTGTGCCTTTCCAAATCATGTCCAATCAACTGAATTTACCACAGGTGGACTCCAATCAAGTTGTAGAAACAGCTCAAGGATGATCAGGATGGAAACAGCATGCACCTGAGCTCAATTCTGAGGAGCTCAATTTTGAGTGTCATGACAAAGGCTGTGTATACTCATGTTCATGTGATTTTTTTTTTTTTTTTATTCTTAATACATTTGCAAAGATTTCAAGCAAACTTCTTTCATGTTGTCATTATGGGGTATTGTTTGTATTATTTTGAGGAAAATAATGAATTTAACCCGTTTTGGAATAAGACTGTAGCACAACCAAATGTGGGGAAAGGGAAGCGCTGTGAATACTTTCCGGATGCACTGTAGGGGTTGGTGGTTCGAATCCCGGCCCGGGTGATCCCATGCCGAAGTGTCCTTGGGCAGGACACTGAACCCTAAGTTGCCCCCAATGGCAAGCTAGCACCTTGCATGGCAGCTCTGCTACCATTGGTGTGTGAATGTGCTCTCATTAGTAAGTCACTTGTAAATGTAAAAATGTAAAAATGATATTTCTGTAAAAGCTGCTTTGAGACAATGTACCATTGTAAAAAAGCGCTATACAAATTGATCAATTAATTGTTAACTGTATGCTAGGGATGTCAGGATTTCCTCCAGGAGAGTTCTTCATTTTATTTTTTTACACCACACCGTGGTATCGAGTGTACTTTTGGTTGAAAAGCCCTGTTGAAAAGTTAAATAAATAAATAAACCGTATATTTAAAAAAAAAAAAAAAAAAAAAAGATTCACACGGCTAGCATCATCACAACTAGCCAGATCACTGAGACTAGATGATTTAGTAACATGTAACCACATGATGCTATTGAACGCAAGTCAACAAGTACCAACCCGGCCTTTTAACCTGCATGTTCAACTTAAATAAAATCACTTTATAATTAGAAAGACGTGTCATTAAGCGCGAGTTTAATCCATTCATGAATCAAGTCAATGATAAGGACTGAGGAACCAGTTCGGGACCGTTATTTGAACACAAAATGGTGTTTCCTACATTAATACCGTGGTAGTATGATAAAACACTACAGTACTAGTTGACTTGGTGTTAATGGGTTAGTGTGCGGTTTGGGACAGAGCCATGCTCGGTTAGCCTGCTAGCGCCTCCACTCCGGCAAGCTGGTGTTATTGTTATTGTTATTGTCACGTTGTTCAACATCTAAACATGCTGAAGAAAACCTGACAATGGCAGTTCATAGTAGTGACAAGGACTTACCGGGATTTGTATTTTTGATTATCATATTTGATCATCAAAGATATTTTTTTTTTCCCGTCAGGTTGTTTATCCCTTTAAAAAAAAAAAAAGGCACCGCTGGAGACGGGAATAAACTGGAAAGAGCCGCTCTTCTTTCTGTTCAGTGTCGTTTCACCTCCAGGACGCTGGGGAGCAGTAGTGTGTACAAACTCGTGTGTGCGGAATGCGCTTATAACCATAATAAATCGCTACTGCCACCGTGTGACCAGAGGGAGAAATAACAATTAATTAATTATAATTATAATTAATCAATTTGTATAGCGCTTTTTACAATGGACATTGTCTCAAAGCAGCTTTACAGAAATATCATTTTTACATTTACAAGCGACTTACTAATCTTTGTGCTCAGCGCCTCCCAAGTCCATTCTTGCCTCTCCTCCAACACCTTCTTCGCAAACTTTTCTCGGTGTTCCATTTCATTCAATTTCCAACATTACATTTACATTTATTCATTTACATTTATTCATTTAGCAGACGCTTTTATCCAAATGAGACTTACAAATGAGAGCACATTCACACACCAATGGTAGCAGAGCTGCATGCAAGGTGCTAGCTTGCCATTGGGGGCAACTTAGTTCAGTGTCTTGCCCAAGGACACTTCGGCATGGGATCACCCGGGCCGGGATTCGAACCACCAACCCTACGATTAGTGGATTAGTGGACAACCCGCTCTACCGACTGAGCCACAGCCACCCCAACAACACGCACACCACTCTCGTAACACAGCAAAAGAGCAGCAAATACAACTGAAACATTGAAAATGGTCTTAAGAAACGGAGTATACCAGTGTACTATTATAAAGGTGTATTTTAGATCATTTTTATTAGTTAGGTTTACTTTAAAAAATAAAAAAAAAAACATTCCAGGACCACCCTATTGACACCCTATTGAACTCATCCTCATCTGGGAGACACCAGATAGTGCGATTATAAATAAATATCTTCTATAAATCTGCTAATACTACCTGGTCAAATAGTGCAGTTGTGTAACCAGGAAACTTCATTTACGTTCAGAAACATTATTAAATAAATAAAATATTACTACACAACATTTCCATATATCTATGGTCAAAATAACACTTGTATGTGTTTCACAGTTTCATACTCTATATTAAATTCCTGTTGATTTTCATAAAATATGTCAAATAGCCAAGCATGCCTCGCTTATTTGCAAAATTTTACATCTCAAAAATCTTCAGGACAATGCATATATGCCGGTATATATCATGCAATGGTAATAGGATTCCAAAACACATTACCACAAAATCTCTGTGCTTTGTCAACCCATAAGTTTGGGTTGATAATTGTAAACATTTTATAGTTCTTTACACGATACATTTCTTTGCTTGGCAGGTAAAAATGAGAAAATCTGAAATGTTTCAGTGCTATGTATGAAAGCCTTACTTTTGTTTTTTTTTCATCTGCTCTAAGATCTACTAGATCCATCCAATTCTAAACCTGAATCACGCTTGGAGAAACAAAATGAAGTAGCATTTTCCAGCATCTCTATCAGGAGGAAGTGCCAAAATTCAGGCAGACTCCCATGCTTAACTGATTACATTTCTCACAGCAGGAGGCTTAAACAAGGGCCACTTCATGCAGGAAGACTGAAGGTTATGTTAACATAACCCCTTACCCCGCTTGGCCAGGATCTGTCCCACACCATCCTTTAAACACTGCCTAATACAATGATACAAATGATGGCTTATACGCTGTATACAATATTTATTTTTCAACTTTGCCCTGGGTGCAAAGACCACTTAGAACAATGCCTCGTAATTATAAGGTCTAAATGTGGGAACCTATAAATCAATAGCTAAAGACAATGTGTCTCTATATTTCCTGTCCAGACAGTGTTATTTCCTGTGCAGACATTTACCATGACTACAGTAAAGATAGTTCACAATTTATATGATGGACACAGAGTTGTGCTCATACACGCATGCACATATGCACTTTTAAAGAAGTTTCTTTGTGCATGCATAGTTTCATGCTGATTGTTGAAACAGGAATCTTTTTAAAAACTCCCATTTGTTTATGATGTTTATTTTTTGTTTGTTTGTTGTTGGTTTTTTTTCAGAAATTTTATTGGATCACATAACAGAGTAAGTCAGTTGAAAGCAGCCGCAAACCCCAGTTAAACACTATTAAGACCAGTGATTAATAGTATCAATATTGACCATTGACCAATATTGACTATTATTAATAGTGTCCGATTGACGTCATAGAAATATTAAGTGTCAATATTTCACCATATTGTGGAAATATGTACCACATAACAGACATAAATTATTTTTGTACAGGTCAAATAAATGACCATAACTGGGTTTTAATTTCTTCTGGTTTTGAGCTGAGTAGGGTGTAACGACCTGAGATGTCACTCTCACCATTGATTACGTTGAATAATATAGATTTATAATATCTCAGAACCAATCTAGTACAAACAGTAACTTTTTTTCTGGCATGAATCAGCACCAAATAAGGTTGCATTCTATTTCTTTTTCAGAGGAGTTCCAGATTAACAGAAAATGTAAAGTTTCCCCATAAGTGAGAATGAATTTGTATTGCTAATGTAATTCTAAATTAAAATTAATCAAAAAAACATGTGGTGTGTTTGTTTCCTTGTCATCCTTCACTGCTCATTCAATACCAATCCACTCCAAAAAATGATAGTCATTTATGCTAAACACCTCTCTCCTTTCCCAAGGCAGGCTCACAATAGGTCTTTGCCCTGAATGGACTCCCAATTCCCAAGAAACCAAGGAGGGAAGACTCAGGGAAGTTTAGAAAGGAGCATTAGATGTTGTTTTTTTTTCTTTTTTTTATGCAAGTGGTCTATACTGAATAGAGCTTAAAATCCTTAGTGTGGAGGCCTGTACAAGAAAATTCTTCATATCGAGGGCTCTATTCACAAGCATGCTTTTGGCTGCTGAGGCCTGTTCACTGAACAATAACCATTCAGGCAGAGTAAATTCATTTGAAATGCATTTTGTACAGTCTGGTCTACACCATGGTCTGAGCTGCATCACTGCTTTATTTGCAGAAGAAAATAATATACTGGGATTAACTGAGATCAGAGTGTACTAATAATGTGATGCTGCTTTCACAATCTTAGGAACACATACTCTATGAATTTTAAGTCCAATACAATGTTTGTTTTTTACTATAAGTCATTTTAGAAAAATATTTTTTTTTAATATAAAAAGTGTTACGTTACACTTTTGTAAGTAGCGTGACGTTTGCAGTTATTTTTTTTTTCCTTTACAGCACCGTTTTTCTTACACAATCCATAATACTCCTGATAACATCCCTTCAATGGCATATGAAAAACAAATAGTTGCTCAATGTACTTTAATCATTTGCCTTTTGAGTTAGATGATGCATGGGCATGTTGAAAGCTTAAGACATAGCATGAATGAACAGAGAAGGGGGTCACATTCCTTTGACGGGGCTTACCCAACTCAGCTCAGTGTATGCGTTCAACGGGCTGTGTGTGTGTGTGTGTGTGTGTGTGTGTGAGCGTGTGTGTGAGTGCATGTGTGTAGAGAAGGGGGTTGAAATCTGATGGCCAGCCTCACAGCTAATTAGTTCAGCTCTTGACAAAGGTGGGCCAGCCACAGAAAGGGAGCCGTAGTGCGAGCTTAACAGGGCTCCACACACTGCACTCGAGTCTGCAAGAGAGAGGAGGAGAAGGGTTCCCTTCATACTTTCCCAATCAGAGATAGGGTTTGTAAAGAACTGCTGTTCCTCACCCCAAAACATATGAGAAGGCTCAGAGGCATAGCAACAGTGCCTTTGGGACATGCAAGATGACTTCCACACAAGACTCAGATGATGACAGAACCTTTTAAGACTGTGTGTATAATTGGTTAATCCTGAGCTGCATCTGTGCCACTTAATAACATTGTTGAGTTTTATAATGCTTAAACGTAAGCTTAAACATTAGTACAAGCAACTCAAGTTCTCACATGCTGATGCACATGTTAATTAAGCTCTTAAAACCAAAGTGTATTATAGAAAGTGGGATTTAAAAAGATTGAGACTGAAATAGGCTCAGATAATTCCATCATTTGTATTTGTTAGTTAGTTAGTTAGTTAGTTAGTTAGGAAATGGATTTGCAGCATAATCACACAGACATCAGGAATAGTGACTGGCACATATAAACAACATATACAGTATACATAAAAATAAAAAATACATTTAAAATAATGCAATAAATGAATGAATGACCAGACCAGTTAGTCATCAGTTAACAACTATTAAAATAATTATTTGGTTCAAATAAATGTGTGTTTGTGTGAGTATTAAATGCCTGATCAAATATATTGATTTTACAACAGCATGCAGTATTTACTTCCTGTCATGAATATAGCATTTCAAAGGTATGGGTGGAGGTCTCTGTGGCTAGATTTATTCACATAAACAAAAAAAGTAGACAGGGCTCCATTCTAAAACAACTCTCTGTTCAAACTGTTCTTGCTCCCCTTAAAAATGGATTTGATTAAAGTGCACTACTCAAACCGTTACTTGGGGTTATGAAACACATTGAGGCCATCACACAGATATTGCTATCACTCCAGCTTTTTACATTGGTCTATACCACACATTCACAGCCAGAACACCTGCTTAATTAGAAAAATAAGTGTTCCCTTGTGTTGATGTTGGACAACTCTCACATTTCATTTGAGAGAAGTGACAGGCCTAAGCTGGAGATAAATCTTTTCTGTTTGAGCCATGACATCAGCTCTTTGTGGTACACTTCAAGTGTGAGAGATTTACTAGAGGTCTGAAACCACATGATAAACAAAAAAATGAAGGTAAACACACACTAGGAAAACACTTCTACTCCACAGCTTTGCTGAATATCTATGATATACAAGGTGTATATTGAATATGGTGACAGTAATGTATTACAAGACATACAGAACCTTTTGAGGGATTTGTGCAAACAACTCACACAATGAAGACAAAACGTGTGAGAGAGCACACAGCAAAACTTGAGAATTCCTTTAGCACATGCTCAAATTTCTTCCCTGATGACATTTCAGCAGTAAAGCTGGCTTTAGTACAAAACACTAAACTGGACCTAACCCGGTAAATTTCACAATAAGGGCCATTTTCATTGCTTGGCCCAGTGTTGACAGAACCTGGCCCTTCACATTGATATAAGATCTATTTGTTCTATGTCTCATGACATTAAAAATGAGGATTTAGGAAAGAATATCTGGTCCTAGACCAGCAAAAAACTCTCCACATTTTTTTACTTTATGCCGGTTGATGAAAAGCTCTGTTATTACAGTAGAAGGTGAATTCGTTGGCAAGCAGCACAAGTTCAAATAAACACCCGGGTATGAATACTTGGCTGTAGATATATACTCATTTCTGGCACTGATAGTTTTATAAGCATGTCATTATAAGCAATTAAACTTACACACCTCTTATCAGTGTTTGACATGCACCTCAGAGAGTCTGCTGCAGAAATACAAAGTAAATTAATTATTTTAGAAGATGGGGAACTACTTGCAGTCTATGATGTTTCAGTTTTCATGGCTAAGCATGTCTCTCAATAACTTCTCACTAAGAACAAATATGTCAAAATCTAATCAAAGACAAATAGTGATTAAAAACTTGTTTGTCTATGTGTTTGCAGTGAACGCTGTTGGAATGCTGCACCAGTTCTGGAAGCAAAAACATTTGAACAGTGGCACAATCAAGACAGAGAACCTAGTCGTTTATGAATGTATTCCCTCACCAGGACCTCCATTTATCTGCTATGTCACCTTACCAGGAGGGAGCTGCTTTGGCAACTACAAGGTAAGTGAATTGAATTTGACCACATAATGTGCAGGAAGACTGCCAGGGCAGATGATCTATTTCACTATCAATGTGCAGAATATTTGTGGGAAATTAACCTCCGGTTGACCATTTGGCGACAATTCTGGCCTTGTCAGGTGGTAACAGTGCAAAGGGCATGTCTCAGTGTGGTCCTGCGGCTCTTTTCAATTAGTCCCATCAACACTATTCCTCCAGCCCAGGAAAAGAGAGTCTTGTGTGAAAACTAGGCTTAACAGGTGGTTCTTATTAGCCCAATTACTTCAACCCACTACGCAAAACGATTTCTTTCAGCTGAAGAGGAATGCTTGAGGGAACAGAACCTTGAAAAAACACCCTAATGCTTTTTTAATGTTGGGTAACGTTGCATTTTTTTGCATTTTAGAATTCATTCATTTTAATTTTAGTGTAGCTATGGATTATGATTACCAAGGACTGGACGGTACAGCTAAAAAA
>JAFFST010044850.1:6461-19288 GCA_022414735.1 Noturus placidus | reverse complement strand
TTACACACAGACTGATATATTTCAAGTGTTCATTCCTTTTAATTTGATGATTATAACTGACAACTAATGAAAACCCCAAAACAGTGAGGACATTCACTTGCTCAACACAAAAGAGTTTGTTTATCAAACAAATCCAGAAAAAAAGTTTGAAATTCCTTCATTTTCACGATTTTGCATGTCATTTATTTTCAAACCCTCAGTTGTACTCCCTTCTACACTTTACAACCACCCCTCCCTCTTTCTGTGCTTGTGAAAAGAGGCGGGGCTGGATTCAGTAACCCTACACCTGCCTCATTCAGCATTGTTACTGTAACAGGCTAAACAGCCTCGACCAGCGACAGCACAGGCTCTACCACACATGCTTGTCTCACAAACATCTAGGTTTCATACTTTCACACGGCATATCCACCAACACACAGACATCGAAGAGCAACTGCTTCTGACCCAATAAGAGAAGAAAGTAGAAGATCACTAGCGTGGGGGATTACTGAAGACAAGGAATCTGAAGGGAGAGGAAGTAAAAGAAGACTGAAAAAAGTGGTGCCAGATTGCTGTATCCATGCTGTTGAGTGAGTGAACACGGTTGCTCTCGGTCACCCCAATTTCGGATATGCCTAACGAAGATGTGGTGCCAAGCGACACAAAAGCCTGGGACGCCCAAAGCCAGGACAGCATCATCCTGGTCCAGATGGCCAGCCTCTCCATGGATATGTTCACACCTGGGGACTTCAAAGGGAAGTTCCGTAAGATCCAGCCCAAGAAAAGACCCACGATTATCCGAGAAGAAACACCAGGTAGTGTCTATTGTGTACTATGTACTGTAGCGTATCCTGTTATTCTATCATCATACTGAACCATGAAGTCTTGACAACTGATCTAGTCTCCACAAGAGTAAATATAACTCTTGTAAATATAAGAGTAAATATAAGATTTGTAAGATCTAATAAAACCTCTGTTAAATGTCTTTCCAGAACCACACATACTTTACAGCCATGTATTATGCCTCTGTGTTAAACATGCGAAACTCTGGTATGACACAACATGGTGATGTCATTGCAGAGTAATGACAGGATTTGAAATTACCACACAAGCTTCACATGCTGTTACTAGAACTGCTAAAAAATTTTGTTACTGTTTTGCTTGTAATTTGAGTGAGCAGAGCTGGTATTGGATCAGTCCTGTAAGGACATTTTCTAGTAAAATGGGCATGATCATGTAACGGGCGCGTAAAGGGGTCGGATGCAATCGCTGGATTTTCAATATTTTATTATAATAACAATTCAAAACAAAGACAAAAACCACTAACCCACCTAAACACAGAAGCATTAAACTAGCACTAGGACTGATACATGAAAACACGGGCATGAAACAAAACACTGAGGAACACAGAAACAGGAGTCTAAACACAATTAACGAAAGACCCAGACTAAGTGCCAAACCCAACTATATATACACCCCAGTGCTCATTAACCAATACGTGAATCAGGTGCACAAAAACATGTGACTTGCAGTGGCTGATGGGAAATGGAGTCCAGAGTCCTTAGAACCGTGACAGATCAGATACTTAAGTATACACATAGGCACATGAAAGAACAGCAAACAGTGTCCAAAATGCTATGGCAGCTAACAAGAAATGTTTTAGCAGTTATGAAAGACTAATGCACAAACTGAACTACAATTTGTGCAGTACCATTTAAAAACACACAAATACAGTACTGTGCAAACGTTTTAGGCACATGCAAAGAAATGCTGCAGAAAAGATCCCTTGAAATTAATTAATTAAATTAATGAAATTAAATGTTTGTTTTTTTAAATAATGTAAAGAGCAGTAAACATTAGTACATTAAACAAAGTCACACAAATATTTGGTGTGACAAAAAAGAGAAGAAAAATTAGAGATGCACCGATGTATTCACAAATAATTGGATGTTCATCGGATCATCGGATGTTTATAAAAATATCGGATGATCAGGGAAGATTATATCCTGTCAATCAAAAAGGGTGAGAAAATATTTCGAATTCGTGCTGTTTGTAAAGAAGTTGTCTCTTGTGTGGATTGATGACAAAACTGCAGTTTGTAAGCTCTGCACTGATAAAATTTAACACCGGACGCTGCAGAACTGAAGCGGGAGATTTGGCGTCGAGTCTCAAAAAAATTTTTGCCGCGCTGCTCGAGCTGCTCCCACTGAATTAATGCACCAGTACACCGTTGGAAGATTGAAACGATGCTGAGTTGACAAAAAATTATATATTTCACAGAAAAAATATATTTGTAGAGTAGTATATTTCATAGTCATTGATGAAGTACAGTGCCTTGCGAAAGTATTCGGCCCCCTTGAACTATTGGAACTTTTGCCACATTTCAGGCCTCAAACATAAAGATATAAAACTGTAATTTTTTGTGAAGAATCAACAACAGGTGGGACACAATCATGAAGTGGAACGAAATTTATTGGATATTTAAAACTTTTTCAATAAATAAAAAACTGAAAAATTGGGCAAGCAAAATTATTCAGCCCCTTTACTTTCATGCAGCAAACTCTCTCCGGAAGTTCAGTGAGGATCACTGAATGATCCAATGTTGACCTAAATGTCTAATGTTGATAAATTAGACAGAGTTCAGTCAATTAATTCTGTTAATATGAATTAATAACATTCAATACGAAATCTTACTTTAATCTTCAGAATGTAGTTCATGTGTTAATGTTAATGTGAGGAATGTGTTTTCTGTTTATTAGACCAGTTACTGTCAAACAACTTTTTGAAATGGAGAGAATAAAGTTTTTATTTGCATTTCCTTCAGAATTGTGGAATTAATTATTATTAATTTAAGAAATATCGGTTATTGGTATCGGCCAATATCACTCTGAATAATCTGTAATCTGTAATGATAAAGAAATTTAGTATCAGTGCATCTCTAATAAAAATAGAATTAGTGCAGTTTTATAAAGAAATGAGCTGTACGTTTTATTGAGCATTTTGCAGAACCAGACACGGTTCTTCTGGAGACTTTTACTGTCGCACTTTTCAGCAAAACCCAGCTTCATTGTTTTTGGTTTTTTTTTGTCTGAAAAGTGTCTCTTACTTAATATGATACAGTACTTTCTTTAATGACATACAAACAGTTTTATGAAACATTTAATTTTGTGCTAGAAAAAACGAATGTTTGGAAATCTAAAATGTTTCTTGTACTGACTTGATAATGCAAACATCATAAAATAAAAAATCTATAACAAAGTTTGTTCTAATAAAAAATAGGGTGCCTAAAACTTTTACACAATACTGTAAAATAATTATGACATTAAAGGAAAAGGTGGGGGATAAAACCCAAAACCACTTCAGCGTTTGTTCGATCTATTTGAAGTGTGATTAGCACAGACAATTACGGTATCTCACAAAAGTGAGTACACCCCTCACATGGTTATAAATATTTGATTATATATTTTCATGTAACAGCACTGAAGAAATGACACTTGGCTACAATGTAAAGTAGTGAGTGTGCAGCTTGTATAACAGTGTAAATTTGCTGTTCCCTCAAAATAACTCAACACACAGACATTAACGTCTAAACAACTGGCAACAAAAGTGAGTACACCCCTAAGTGAAAATGTCCAAATTGGGCCCAAAGGGTCAATATTTTGTGTGGACACCATTATTTTCCAGCACTGCCTTAACCCTCTTGGTCATGGAGTTCACCAGAGCTTCACAGGTTGCCACTGGAGTCCACTGTGAGGGGTGTACTCACTTTTGTGAGATGCTGTATGTTGACACACATCACTGTTGTAAAGAACCAAAAACCCAGTTACTCCGAGTTGACTTGTAACAGAAATATCATTAAGCAGTATATAAATACTACACTCCAATTGCTAATGTGAAACATTTAATTTTGTGCTAGAAAACGAATGTTTGGAAATCTATATACAACAGCTTATATACAACAGTTCTATAAGCAATAAATTAATAAAGTATAAGTGACATTTGGATCCCAAATGAAGCCACACTCACTTTATAGTACGTAGTTGACTAACTAGCTCACATTGTACATTCCTGTTAGAGGTGCTTCCGGAAAAAAAATGGAATCGCTTCTTTCTTTTCATCTTCTTTTGATGAGCTTTCATATTTTTAGTCAAAAGGTATATTCATGAAAAGTATCGTTGGCCATGTCTGCTTGTCTCTCATTGGCCATGCCTCTCGTTTCGGACTAGGAATTGGAATTTTATGTAGGGAACACAGACGAGCAGAGTGATACACGCAATGAAACGTCCCAGTGAGGTTATACTAAATATAAGCACTCTTGGAACACAGCTCATCCAATCTAACCGTTGTATAATATATAAGGCCAGTTGTTGCAGCAGTTACCCTAATATATGTTTAAAATACGTGACTACTCTATATAATAAGTCTGGTTTTATAATAAGTCTGATGATGAGGCAGGCATGAAAGAAATCAATGTTGTATGTAAGCTTTAGGAATTCTACAAAAACCTCTTAGTTAAAATGTGTTTAAAATGTTAGTAGACAGCCCGAATGAATTTCATTCTTTATTTCGTACAGGAAAAGGTGTCGATATCCTTGTTATATGATTAAAAAAAGAAATCACTCTTCTTTACTTGCTCTCTGTAGCTCAGGTGTATGTCTCTCTGCTGATTGCCTTTTTGGGGCTCTATTCAAACAGGTGTGTGAAATGTCTGAGCTTAGCAATTCACATAGAAGCTTCAGTGTTAACTCACTGAAGAGTGTCTTTGTCAAAGGGAATTCCTCTTGAAAGCTGTGTGTCCAGAGCAGAGTTTGGGACATTGTTTTCTCTTTTTAAGTGGCAGAATTTAATCTAGCTAAATGAGTGTGTATTGATCTATGTGCATGGCTGATTTGTTTTTGTCGAATGCCATTTCACAGGCATCACTCTATGTTAAAAATCTCTGATCTTACATTACTCAGCTGGGTCCATTTAAAACTCCCAAGCTCTCAGTGACTTGTGCTAGTGAATGCTTTATAGTAGAGTACTTTGCTGCATTCCCAATGTCAGATGTGAACAGCTGGCTCACTGTCAGACTGCCTGGAATTCTCTTAGACCTTTATAAGTTGAGAATCATTGTTGAGAAGTACAGAAAAGTGTATTTATGGCAAAAGCTTCTTTGTGTTTCCGTTGCGGATCCCTTATAACGATGCAATTGTGTCAATCCATGCATTCCATTACACTGAATACTACATTACATTTTGCTATATTTGCGATCAAGTGAAGTTTAGAAGATTCATGAATAACCTGAATAAATGTAACTGCAGCTGCTGTGGAGACAGATGGTGGTTGCGGTGTGTGTTGTAAGAAGAGGCAGCTGGGATAGCTCCAAGCTGAGAGTACTCAGCAGTAGCAGAGACCAATAAAGAAGCTCAAAAACTGTCGAGTCATTCCTTGTGTTTGGCCAGTGCAAACACTGTGATCAAATACATATTCATCACATTTAGTCTCTGCTTTTTCTATATGTAAATGATTAACCTAAAGGTTGCGTTTTATAGTTTCGTAAGGATTACATTTTAAATAAGTTCTCAGGAGTGTAAGATTGCTGTATATTTAGGTCTGAAGATCCTTTTGGCATTGATGGTGATCACATTAATAGTCATCAATGACCAGCTTAATGTGTAAAATATGCATAACCCCCACACACATCCTGTGAAATTTGTATTGCGCCACAGGTAGTTCCGTGTGAATTCCTACCCTTGATCATTATTAGGTTACATCATCCATAAGTCAAGTTATATTATATTATACCACAATGTGGTTGTATGCTCAAATCTAATTGGTCAGGAGGTGCGCATTATTCGTGTTTAACAGCACAGCTCGACTGTAACATGAACAATAGTTTACTGTTAATACACTAATTTTAATACATTATTGTAGGGCTGAACGATTTGGAGACAAAATCTACTAAGATACAATTAAGATTGCAACAATGATAGTAAAAGTTTTTGCCATTTAAAGTGCAAAGTACATTAATAATTTTGAGGCCAAAGGGCCAACAAGAACATGTTCACATCTTGATTGCATCACATTTTCACATTGTTCAGGTTAATGTGCTAATGTGATTTTTTTGTTACAAAAAGAGCAGCATATCCACTCTCTCTGGTTTGAGGCATGACCGTAGACATGTTATTATATTGCTTGCTGCACTGAAGAGTCTTTTTGATGGTGCACTGGTGGCAGTATCACACAGGTATCAGCAAGCCAAGCTGATCAACCTGGGAAAGCCAAGCTGAGGCTGTTCCCACCAGGCCATGGGATCCTCTGCTCCATCAATTGCTGGTGCAGTTAAGTAGCTGTTCAGCTCTGCTTCCACCACATGAAAATAAAAGGTGAGGAGGAAATAGCTGAGAAGTGTCTTTGGTTTCACAGTTGAGATTGCTGCTAAATCCTGTGACTCTTTTAGCCTGAAACATTCAAAAACAGGACAAGCAAGTTACTTGCGTTTGAACAAATTTTCAGAACATATTCGACATGTTTCTTCATATAAGTGCCATTTTCTTACCTTTCTTGCAGCTTCTTCCATCTGTGTCATCCTTCTTGCTTTTATGGCTGGGATGTTGTCTTGACTGACAAAGTTTCTTTTGAAGGGAGGATCTCAGAATGGTGTAACATAGAGAAGTTCTTGGGTGCCTGGGTCATCATATTTTTCCTTGCGGTTTTGAAGGACTCTTTCATTGATTGCCCTTGTGAGATCAGTGTCCTCCTGATCTTCAGTGAGAGTCTTTGTCCTAAAAAGTGAAGAAGCGGCATAAGATAGGAGACACTACCATATTCCTCTCCAGAATGTACATCTGTAAACTACTGGAGTGGATGCAGAGCTTTGTGGATGTATTCCAACACCTCCATGTCTTGCCATGTCAGTGTTAGATGTCTTGTTTTTCTGTCTGCAAACAGCACATGATTCAAAGCTTTGCATTGCTCCAGCACCCTTGCAATGATTTTTTTTCTTTGGTTCCCCATCTTGTTGGACACTGATTATAACATTTATAGTATATATGAACACATACTGATAGCAAGATGGTGTCTGTGACCAAAACACCATCCGTTTATTTCCACTGCCCGTATTATGTTGGCTGCATTGTCTGTGGTGATGCACACCTGACCTTCTTCGTTCAGACCCCAGCCAGCTAGCGCATCTTTCAACCCAGAAGCGATGTTTTCTCCCGTATGGTCAAAGGGAAAATATAACATTTGTAAACAACGACTCTTTCATTCAAAATCCTCACATATGAAATGAACAGTGAGACTCTGATATGGTTCAGTCGTCCTGCTGGAGCACATGTTAGTTGTTGTCGCGTAATATTCCACATCTTTCAGCTCAGCTTTGACCTTCTTCCTGCACGTATCATACAGGTTTTGAATGGCTTGAGTAGAGAACATACAAGAGGGAATGTAATTTTTATCGAGCGTTAGAATAAGATTCTTAAAACTATCTTTTGTGACACCGTTACTCGGCACCATATTGTTAGCCAGGTAACTTGTTATGGCGTCTGTTATTTCACAATAATAATAATAATAATAATAATGTTTATTTTATAGAGCGCCTTTAAAAGCAGCTTCTCAATAACCTTCGTGAAGATTTGTCATAGGGTGTGGCACTTTTCTGTGTGTTCATCAGTGGATCTTTCGGCCATGCATTCATCATAGATGTCTGTGATACTTCTGCAGGTGTTGATACAGGTCGGTGGTGTTGCCTCAGACACAGACGTCCGTTTTTTTTTTTTTTTTTGTTAGGAGACATTTATTAAACCTTTATGGTAGGAGTTGTAAGTGCTTTGTAACACTCACATGCTTCAGTGTGTTATTCCTCCTAATCAGCGCATTGTAAGCCTGAAGCCAGGAGGAGCTGGTCGAGTGCTTTGTGCAGCACGAAAGGTTAAGGAGTTAAGGAATCTGGAGGCATGCTGTGATAACATCTGCCCCTAGGGCCAGTCATCAAGGCTATTTTTTCTTAAAAATTGGTGCTTTTATCTTTTTCTGGCCTTCTTGGTCTAGGAGTGAGTGGGGGAGGGAACCGGATCATCCACAAACAACAAGAACATTCGTGAAGATAAAGAGAATAGCGAAGATTGGGTCTGGATATCTGCCAAGCGCTTGTCTCAGACTTGTCTCAGTCTAAATGCTTTCACATGGAAGTCATTTGTACCAGAACTTGTAAGTCGGATTGTCGTTTGTGCTCCTCCGACAGATAGGATCACATTCCAGCTGAGTGCTGTACAAATACTAGTGCTGATACTCATCAGCTAGCAGTGCAACATACAGACTTATTTGTTCCTCCAAGAGCGTCTGGAAAGCCAGACCTAGAATATGCTGGTCTAATGATCACAGATGAAAATCCACTCAAGTTTGTGCTACGTCACATAATACTGACAACAAGACTAGTTATAAACCGTAAGTATTCGATTTTCTGCCTGGAGCAGTGATGGCTCAACAGTTAAGGGTCTGGGTTACTGATCAGAAAGTCGGGGATTGAAGCCCCAGCACCGCCAGACTGCCACTGATACTGCTACACTGTTACACTGTCACATGACAACACTTGGAATGAGATTAACAGCCTTTATTTATAGGAATTGAATTTAAGTATGTTTGGTCTTGGAGGACTAGCTATGTGGCTGCTGCTGCTGAGTGAGTATGAATTCGTGCTCTGACAGACAAGCACAGTCATAGAGATGTAGAGAATCATGCTGCTGCTGCAAAGGGTATAGCAGGAGGAACCCCCACGTAGTTTGCCGTAGCCTACGAGTTAGTTGGGATAATAAAGGGTTACGTAGATGGAGAAGCGTGGCTGATGCTCCGGCGCCGAGGGAACCAATCGGCACGCAGATAGAGATTCATGGCTGAACTAGACATTTCGCTGTGCTGTAATGTATATGTGACAAATAAAGCTGTCTTCTAAAGTGTAATCACACAGTTTATCATGTAAATGTTTGTAGGAGAAACCGCAACGCTGATTGCACAGATTTCACTCTGCACGAGTGCTATCTATCTGCCTTGCACTTTCCCTGCTTCCGTTGTTGCCTTGAACACAAGCTACTGTTTACACATGCTATTGAGAGCGAAATCTAAATCAAAGCCTGTAAAAGGCTGTCCTCTGCCTGAGGAGCTTGATTACACACAGGTTGAACTACATGGCTTTGACACATACACACATCACTAGTGGATTTAAGCAGGATTTGAGATGCTGTATGAAATTTGAAGCTCAATAATTCTTTGAGACTTACACGTAACACATACTTGTGATTTGCTGGTGTGCTGTTTTGATATGTATGTGTGTAGCCAAAACCTGAGTCAAAAAAGACATTGTGAGATCCTTGTTTATACTTATTTCTTTGTTTTCTAATTCTAAAACCTAATTATGCCGTCTTTTTTTGAAGCTGTCTGGCAGCATGTCTGTTTACTCCTGCATGCTGTATCAGTGTGATAGAGTAGTCAACTACTGTCTCGTACTTTTCATCACTTTTCAGTTCCTCCAGGACTTCCGATTTTGCGATCACAGAAATGAACGCAAAACCGAGCAAACTTCACAGTATTTGAAGGAGATTGACGTTTTGGGCCAAGACACATCATGTGACGTCATCACAACATGCATTTTGTAACTAAAGATGAGATCCCTTTTTTATTCGAGTGACTATATCTTACTGCAAAAAGCTCATTGTCACAGTGTTTAAAAGTTTTTCTTCTTATGAATCATTGCGCAGAGGTGTGGAAAGCCAATTGGGTTGATTTATGAAGCTTATAGCCAGCTAAAAGTGAAAAAAGGAACGACGCATCTGATGCTGCGACGACATCAGGGGCAACGGCGCCTAAACACACCCCTGCCTAGGAAGATTATTGTGTCTCTGCCTTTTCGTTTTGTCTTTTATTAGAGATCGGCATTGTATTTCAGATTTCCTGATTTTATTTTGCAGTCAGGTTCATCTGTTCATGTTGAGTGTGTCTAATTATATTTTTTAATCGCAACAATATATCTGCTTTGTAAATAGACTGTATCGCCCGATGACAAAGAGCACAGCCTGATGTGTTAAGGATGGGGGAAGTGGATGTCTCTCTCAATGTGTCCTGTACTAACAGCTCAGGATGTAATTAGCTCTCTCTCTCTCTCTCTCTCTCTCTCTCTCTCTCTCTCTCTCTCTCTCTCTCTCTCTCTGACTCTCTGTGTCCCTATGGACAATTCTGTGCAAATGCTAGGGCCTCTGAGCCAATCCTCTTAAAGCAAGGAGGGATGAAGGTGGAGGGGGATGAGAGGACATCAGTGTGTGTGTGTGTGTGTGTGTGTGTGTGTGTATGTGTGTGTATGTGTGTTAGTGTACGAGAGAGAGGAGGGGGGTAGTGAGAGTTGTTGTTGCTCATTGCTGACCCAGGATGAGCTAGTGAGGCAGCTCTTTCTATCACTGCTGCATCTCTTCTCTGCTTCTCCTTCATCCCTATATTCCTGCATTGACGCAGAGACAGAGCAGACATGACAAGTCAGCAGGACTCGGGATTCTTTGAGATCAGCATCAAGTCCTTTCTGAAATCCTGGAGCAGCTGTAAGTAAACGCCACAGCTTCTCTCTCTCTCTCTCTCTCTCTCTCTCTCTCTCTCTCTCTCACACACACACACACACACACACACACACACACACACACGTGAATGTGTGTATTAGCAGATCATAAGTGGAAATGCTTGTTGTCAGAGAAAAGTCAGGTGTATTAGAGCAGGAGGTGTTTGTGCTCTCTGCTCTCTCTCTCTCTCTGTCTCTCTCTCTCTCTCTCTCTCTTTCTCTCTCTCTATTTTATAAGGCTCCAAGCTGTCTCCTTCTGTACACTATGTTCTGTCCTTGATGCACTGTGGATTGAAGATGACTGGCTTATTCTACAGACACACATACATATCAAATCTTTAGAACGAGGATGAGGACACACTGTGTGTGTGTGTGTGTGTGTGTGTGTGTGTGTGTGTGTGTGTGTGTGTGTGTGTGTGAGTGTTCGATCTGGACCTTCAGAGTGGTCTTATATAATCACTGCAGGCAGGACATGATGTGAAGGCTATTTGTTGGAGTTGCTGATTCTTATCACTTGTACAGTGAGAAGATGTGGTGTCATTTCTCTGAGTTTTGTGATCAACGCAGATATAGTTAGCTGTGAAAAGTCAATGTGATGGTGATAGTGTATCGGATTTCTCTACATCATCAGATCAGACACTTTCACCCTGTGGTGTCTTTCAACACTTTGGCACTCATGCCATACATATTCAAAGGCCAACAATGTTTTCACTTGAAACCTGGCATTAAGTTTGCTAAGTCAGTGTGAACATAATAAATTTGTAAGCACACTGGCATATTAGGGAGTAATAAGTGTAATAACATAAGTGTGTAAAATAAGTGTGTAAAAAAGGAATAAACACTGTGCTGTATCCTCCTGCAGTTAATAACACTGTGTATGCTCACTGTGTATGCTTACTGTCACATGGCTGCTTGGGGAGGAGAGCAGGTGGCCAGATATCAGTGTTGTTAACCATTCAGCAAATCCCGCTACATCTCTCTCTCTCTCTCTTTCTCTCTCTCTCTCTCTCTCTCTCTTACTCACTCACTCACTCACTCTCTCTCACACACACTCACACACACACACACACACACACACACGCACACACATTCGCACCCTCACTCACTCATGCTTCCTTCTGTCAGCAAACAGCCACATTCACAACAAAAGAAATCATTTATTTGGACGTATCCCTGGTGGTGGTTAACAATATTTTTTAATTATTGGGAAAACTTTGAAACAGTGCTGCTTGAAAGTTTGTGAACCCTTTTGATTTTTCTAGATTTCTACATAAATATGACCTAAAACATAATCGGATTTTCACACAAGTCCTAAAAGTGGACAAAGAGAACCCAATTAAACAAAAATATTATTCTTGGTCATTTATTTATTGAGGAAAATGATCTATTACATATCTGTGAGTGGCAAAAGTATGTGAACCTCTAGGATTAGCCGTTTAATAGAGTCAGGTGTTTTCAATAAATGCGATGATAACCAAATGTGAGTGAGTGTCCCGTTTTATTTAAAGAACAGAGATCTGTCAAAGTCCGATCTTCACAACACATGTCTGTGGAAGTGTGTCATTACACGAACAAAGGAGATGTGTGAGGAGCTCCGGTTGATGCTCATCCGGCTGGAAAAGGTTACAAAACCATCTCTAAAGAATTTTGACTCCACCAATCCCCAGTCAGAGTGATTGTGTACAAATGGAGGATATTTAAGACATGAATGTTTTTGGTCATACTTGTGCAGAAATATAGAACATTTTAAATGGTTTACAAACTTTCAAGCACCACTATAAATATAGACTAAACATGTGATGGAAGGAGGTTGCTGTCACTGTAACTCAAGTTGATATGTTATTTGTCTTTGATCTTTTGAACATGATCACATGAATTCAAGGGCGTAACCATGGTATGGACATTGTGGGGGTCCAAGCGCTAGATAACCCCTAAACCCCTCCCGGCACGTGAATATTAACGGTCAAAAACTGGAACTGACATTAGTGTAGATATTTAGGTGTCTAGTTACTTACTGTCTGAAAAAAAGCTGCTGTCTCCATTTCTTACAGACTGAGCTGATAAAATATATCAACAAACTTGCGTTGCATATGGGCGAAACCAAGTGTACAATTGGAGGGGGCACACCGATCTTCCTTAACAAGCGTAAATATATTAAAAAAGAATAGAGTAGATGTAGAAAAGACAGATCTGTTGGCAGGGAAAATTCTCCTGTACATTGGGGGGACAGATTGGTATTTCCTCAACATTGGGGGGGGGGGGGGGT
>JAFFST010044847.1:10937-31802 GCA_022414735.1 Noturus placidus | reverse complement strand
AAAGAGGGGGGGAGAGAGAGAGGGAGAGAGAAAGAGAGAGAGAGGGAGAGAGAGAGGGAGAGAGAGGGGGAGAGAGTGAGAGAGATAGAGGGAGAGAGAGAGAGAGAGAGTCAGTCAGTGTCGTGCCGTTTCTTAATCTAAACTCTAAATGAAATTTATCAACATACCGTCCTGCCAACTTAGTAAGAAATACTCATGATCTTGGACCATTTTGTTGCAAAAACCAGATGCAAAACCACAGAGATAATTATAAGAACGGATTCATACACAGGAGGCTATTTGAAGATGGAATTGTTTACTAAATGTGAATAAAAAAAATAAAAAAAAACGAGTTAACGAAAACAGAGACAGGAGAGAATCATGGGAATCGAGCGTTGGCATGTATGAATCAGATGACCTACAGAGACACCCCAAGTGGTGGATCTGTGAAGGATTTCTGGGGGATTTGCAGAGGTCTTCCTCGCCATGCTTCAAAAGTGCAGGTAATAGAGGAAAGTCCGAGGAAAAAGGCTGCGTACTGCTGCAATAAATAAATAAATAAATAAATAAATAAATAAATAAAAAAGAGAACTGCTGGAATTAATTTAGTGTAAAGCCAGGCAGGGTCAGCTAGTGTGCTCGGTCTAGGCAGTGATAGATTAAAGATCAGTGAGTAAAGCCAGACCGCTCCTGATTTGTCCTCTTCTTCCACACCATCTGATTGCTTTGTCATGTTTCTTACTCTGCTGTTGATTATTTACAGCTTTCGTCTCATCTCGTACACCTCTTCTTTTTGTCGTCTTCTTTTTTTTTTTACTATAGATTCATTGTCTATGGAACTGGTGCGCTGTGAAAGTCCAAACAAAGTTTTGCATAAAACTATATCAGTACCTGGTCCTCGCTAGAGAAGTCAGACGTTCTTTTTTTCTTTTACTCTCTTATCTTGTCTCCGATGAAAGGAATGTTTAGGGTTTAAATAAAATGAGGTGTGTAAATATACCACTGCACATTAGCCTCCGGGGGACTGCCAAGCAAATCCCCTTTGACAGTATGGACACTGTGTCCGTTTTCCCAGGACATCCAGGCAAACTAAAATGCGCCATTTATTACAGCTTAGGAAACTAAAAAATATTAAATAAACAGATGAATGTGTAAGATCATGGAGCGATGCGATATGTGTGCTAAAACAAATGATTTAAACCAATGCCTGTCTTTCTATGCTGCGCCTTCAGTAGGAGGGGACATTCCCATGGATGTACGTCTGGGCGGAGGGCAGCTGGTGTCCGAGGAGCTGATGACCCTGGGTGAGAGCCTGTCGCAGACCACTGACCCATCACTGAAGCTCTTCCAGTGCGCCGTGTGCAACCGGTTCACCACCGACAACCTTGACATGCTGGGCTTGCACATGGGCGCCGAGCGCACGCTGCCCGAGGACGAGTGGAAAGCCGTGGTGGGCGACTCGCACCAGTGCAAGCTGTGCCGTTACACCACACAGCTGAAGGCCAACTTCCAGCTGCACTGCAAGACTGACAAGCATGTGCAGAAGTACCAGCTGGTGGCCCACATTAAGGAGGGCGGTAAGGGTAACGAGTGGCGCCTAAAATGCGTGGCCATCGGGAACCCAGTTCACCTCAAGTGCAACGCCTGTGACTACTACACCAACAGCCTGGAGAAGCTGCGCATGCACACTGTAAATTCGCGCCACGAGGCCAGCCTCAAGCTCTACAAGGTGAGTGATTATTCCAGTTGTGTAGCCTTGAACTAGCATTGCTCGCTCCTCCATTCATCCAACAAATTAAAGAATCTACCACCACTTCTGTGCTAACTGTACTCATGCGACCACGGTGTATTACGAAGCCTAGACAGCACAGACAGAAACGGCAGGAGTCCTTAGAGGCAGACGGACATGGCAGGTCAGCAGGGTGGGAAGCAGGACAGAGGGTGAAATTGGCAGTAGAGAGGATGAAGAAGTGTGAAGTGAGTGAGGAGAGAGAGAAGGGTTCGGTGCTAATACTCCTCGGAGCGGGAAAGGCAGGATCGTTCTCGACAGCTGTATTGATTTTCTCCAGAGTTGGAGCTTCACCTTCTCCTCTAATCATTCCATAATAGCCAATGGATGAACACTCTCTGAACAAATGGCTATAAATCTAACAGACCTGAATCCACTTAGGCACCTATCCTGTGTGTCTGCAGCCCAGGCTCTCAGCGTGGTTAACCCAAACTGGCATCATAGCGCACAGGGACTTCTCTTTTTCCTTCCCCTCCTTATCTGTCCCTTTTCCTCACAGACTTAAACAGATCCTCGGTTACTCCCCCTAAACCGTCTCGGAGATATTTACATACCGTCGTTCTCAGAAGCTCTGTCCGAGATCACAGCGCACTCGTCCGTCTCTCCCGTATTTTGCCTTTATTTACACAAAGGCTCGGGTTTTTAAGTGTTACACTCTTGGAAAGTAAATGACCGAAAACAAACATGATGTATTATCAGGTTTTATTCGTTTAACTTATCCAAGAGCATTGCACTTTGTTTTTTTGTTTTTTTTTTTTAAGGGGGGGGGGGTGTTTGTTGCTTTTTTTTACCAAGTGTCACAACTGTCGCCCAAAAGCATTTGCGAAAACAGATTGTCTTTTATGGCAGGCTTTAATCACATTAGAATGCTGTGGTAAAACAGAATAATTTGGAATAACAGCCAACACTCCATCTGCTCTGTCAGAGAGATGCTGGATCTTTATGAATGGGTTCCTTCCAGTCCACTGATGGCTTTATTGCAGGCTTCCTGTCTATGCGCTCTCTACAGCACAACAGCTTCCAGCTCACTAACAGAGAGAAATTGTTTCTCAGCACCCCATTAAGTGTGAAGGTGTGAAACGGAGCTCGCAGGTCAGTCATAACGCTGGCCCAAGGGGATAATACTCGACGGCAGTGCTGAGAAAGCAACTTCATTGACCATCAAAGGCAGGGCCTAGCTCGCAGAACCCTCAGGACCTTTAGGAAAGGCTGTCCGGACCGCCTCACCCTGTGCACGCCTGGACATGTAGTCAGGATATTGACAAATTCCTCAACAACTCAAATATGTAACATGACTAGCCTGTCTCGTTTTGCTCCAGGCACGATTTGTGACCAGGTTACTACTCCAACCCATTTGGTAGGTTTGGAATTGGCATTAATCTTCACTCATGTAAGTACGTTTAAGATCAGTTTAGAGCGGAGGTCTTCAACAGGGGGTCCGCGACCCTTAGGGGGTCCGCGGAGGTACCACATGGGGGTTGCGAAAGTTTTGGTACCAGTTTGATATAACAAAATTTCATACAATATATATAATTAGGGGGTCCCCGCTCCATCTCGCCATCAGTTTGGGGGTCCTTGGCCTGGAAAACGTTGAAGACCCCTAAACTTTAGAGGCATGTCCATCAGTTTAGTCTCATCTCCCTATGTGGAGCATGACGGCAACTGAGATCTCTCTCTTTAATCGGAGGTTCCACACATCAAGCTCTGAGGTACTTAAAACACTTGCTTAAGGTACTTAAAACACTTAGAACTCCAAGGATCCAAAAAGGAAACAGAGCAACATCCACATCATCTCACCTGCTAATAGAGAGTTTCACAACTTGACGAGTCATTTCAACGCTTCATGACCTATAAATGTGTTTCTTTTTAAACGAGTACATGACGATGCTTTGTTCCGTCGAGGTGACACGCCACTCCGCGGCATCACAGACTTCACGTCCCATTGGTCTAATGGCGATGGTGGTAGGCACTGACGGTCCAAGCATAACGGTTCCATAATGACCAGAATGGCTGGTTTCTGTCTGTGCCGAGGGAAAGTGAAACCTGATGCATAATATTTTTGGACTTTTTGGAGAGAACATAAATCAAGTCAGCATAAACAGGCTGTTAGATGTGGGAGATCTTTGGGACACTTCACCCAAATCAAAACTGGTTTGCATTAAACAGTCCCTTTGTGTGCATGGCTCCATATAAATTGGAGCCTATAATTACTGGAATTAAAAAGGAAGGTTTAAACTGAGGGCTAAGCTGGATGGGATAATTTGAGAGTCTGTGGTATGCAGCCCATATTAGGCCTTTCTAAAAATATGCCTCCTCCCACTACTCCACATATTGGAATGTTCTGAAAGCCCATGGAAAGCTCGGGCAACTTGTTCTAACCACATGGACCACCATAGAGCCCGGTCCAGGGATGAGATCAGGTCGTTCCGTTTTACCTCTCTGTCTGTCTGTCCGTCTGTCTGTCTGTCTTTTTTTTTAACACTCTGTGAACTTTCACCTTCCCTGACTCTGTACGGGTCCCTGCTTGCTGGTGGTTATGTAGTGGTCAGCATGATGTCATGATGGTCAGTCGATAAGCACTCGCAGCTGGCCGTGCAACAAAATGAAGGTTTATTTTACTACAGTTTAGTCTTTAGTCTTTTCCCTCGCTCTTTCCAGAGCTGAGAGTGGAAGTCCACTAATGTTCCAGCCCCTCAGCCAAATAACCACAATATACCCAATCCTAGAGCGGGTGGCAATATGAAGGAAAGATCATATCATGATACTACATGAAAAGTATTACAAAAAATCTGCATTTAAGACATGATTTATTTATTTATTTATTTTAAATTGACAATACTTTGTATGTCTACAAAAATAAAACGAAAAACGCGAACAATGTGTAGATAATTCTAACTGTCCTTGTTTTTATGCTGGAAAAAGACATCACGGATCCTTGGATATCTGGGAAAAGTGTACCGTGACATAATTTATCAATATCGATATCAATATTATATCATCATATTGTCCAGTCGGGGCGCACGGTGGCTTAGTGGTTAGCACGTCCGCCTCACACCTCCAGGGTCCGGGGTTCGAGACCCGCCAGGGCTATGTGTGTGTGGAGTTTGCATGTTCTCCCCGTGTGTCCGGGGTTTCCTCCGGGTACTCCGGTTTCCTCCCCCAGTCCAAAGACATGCATGTTAGGCTGATTGGTGTGTCTAAAGTGTCCGTAGTGTATGAATGGGTGTATGAATGTGTGTGTGTGTGATTGTGGCCTGCGATGGACTGGCACCCTGTCCAGGGTGTACCCCGCCTTGTGCCCGATTCCTCCCTGGGATAGGCTCCAGGTTCCTCCGTGACCCTGAAAAGGAGTAAGCGGTTGAAGATGGATGGATGGATGGATGGATATTGTCCAGTCCTACACAAATCTAGGCGTATAGTTAAAAAAAAAATGTTTCTTTTTATTTCTTTTCATAAGTCATTCACTGATGCGTTCATCTTCAGTAAGCACTTTACCCTGCTTGGATGGGTCCAGTGTATGGCACCATGCACACATGCAATGAGGAGACCCATATGGATACGGGAGGACATGCGAAAGTCTGCACAGACATTAGGCCCGAGCTCTGGGTCAAACCTGGGACCCTGGAGCCGTGCAGCGACAACGTGATGCCATGTTATAAACTATTCTATATCTTAATTGGCAATCTCAGAACATCAAGAATTGTCGACAACAGGAGTTCCACGATGCTGAGCATTTGTGGAGTCTCCAGTAGAGAACATTATACAGTGAAAGTGTCTTCAAGTATCTGAAGTACTCTTATATTTAAGTAAATCCACTTAAGTAGTCGAGTAATTACCAGACCAATTACTACAGCAATTAATCACAGCAATCACTAATACAACATCTGGATTAAATACCTTTGCATTTTTAAAAAGGCATGCGCTGTGGATGGTTGGTTCTTGCACACAGTACTGAGTACTGAGCGAAAGCTCTTTTTGTAACTACTCCGAGGACTAGTAAAGTCAAGAAACGGACATTTTCGTGATGTGCACTTTGTGTAAATGGTTATGTAGATCATGTAGATGAGGGAGTTTTACTCGAGTTAGACATGAGTCTGGACTCGTCCAGACAAACTGGGTGTAGCCGGGGCGAGCTGGGGCCGGGCGTGAGTTTCCAGTCAGACCTTTCAGGGGAGCAGGAGGAGCACGGGGGTTAGCTGGCTACCTTCCTCGTCTCGGGGGCCAGTGCTATCTGCAGTAATTGAGATTGATTGGATGTTATTTTTCCTCTTGCAAATGTAGTCCATTAGCTTGGCACATGCATAATCAGTTTAGGCCGCAGTTAACTGAATGTAATCATGTTCCTCGGTGTCTGCTCGCACAAAATCCACTCCAGATGCCTCTTGGCCGTGGAAAGAGAGGAAGAAAGTGCCGTCACTATCACGTAGGGAATCTTTACCCAAGAAACCCCTCGTACTCTACCTCCCCTCCCCGGTGTCTTTTATTTATTTATTTATTTATTTATTTATTTATTTATTTTTGCCTGGTCTTGCTCTGTTAAATGCACAAGGATCTACACAAACTCACATGTGCACACAAGCGCACATTCAGCCACTACCACTGGCCCAAGCTTGTGCAAATAGATCACATTCTGTCATACATCAGCTCTGCTAATATGGTCCGGCCCACCAAAATCCACCACAGAGTGCCGGCATTTTTTTGGACAGGCTTCCCTTTTCTTATTTTCCCCTCCAGTGCAATCCAACTGGAGCGGCTTAGCGGTGCAGAGGGGAAAACTTCAATGCTGAACGAGAACAGAGGAAAAACACAGTAAAACAAAACAGACAGTGATGCAGGGGAAGGAATTAACCATGGCCACCACAAGGAAACACATTAACGTGGCTCTCGGTAACATCCCAACCCTCCCGTCAATCGGACTCCAGATATGTCGTCCTTTGTGTTTTTTTTTTTCTTGTTGTATTTTTTTATCATCGGATAGCGTCGAAGTGGTGCATTTCTGTAGTGGAGCAGGGTGAGGAGAAAGAGAGAACGCAAGAGACACACCCCAACCATACAAGCTAGCCCTCCAGACATCAGTCAGGAGTAGAGATGGAGAGAGGGCAGGGTGGGGGGTGGAGTGTGTGTGTGTGTGTAGGAGGGCAGGCGTCAGGTCTGAGAGCGATAGAATGAGGCAGAGAGACGTTTAGATGGAGATACTCTCCTAATTATCATGGCTAGCCTGTGATTGTTCAGTAATAGTGCTCAGTGGGCAAAAAAGGTTGCTCCTCTTCCAGGAAGAGCCGAGCTCTGATTTACTGGTAGTACAGCGCTAATAAAGCACTTGCGCTGTGTCCACACCGCCACCACTCAGACATCCTGCTCAGACCCCCCTCCTCCTTTTCCCCCATCACTGTTAAAGACATAGTCGTCCTACCACCTTGTACAGCAAGGACGCTTTTGTTTTTCCTTGAAATGATCATATAAAAAGATTTTCCTCTCTAGAAATGTTTGCATGGATGTTATGTAGGCTTGACCAAATGGTGTTTAAGTTCATGACAAGACCTCCACTAGCGTGACCCGTGACCCTGCACGTCACCTCTGAACCTCATCTGCCCCTTTCTGCCTGGTGGGCGCTGAACTCCAGATTTCCAATAAGCCAAACAGAGGATGGATTTCTCCATAAACCAGGCCCATGGATTGGCCAGGGAGGCTTCCAGTCACAGATTGAGTGGGTGTGGATAAGCACGGCATTGGTCCGTAGCAGAAAGGGAGGGCTCAAGTCTGCATATCTGTGGCAGTCTGGTGCAATTTCACAACTCTTTGCGGCTCCCACATTGGAAAAGGCTAGCCGGCGACCCGTAGTTGCTCAGCTGCTTGGGTCCTGCTGATGCTTAGCAGTACATCTGTCCTTCTCCGTGTGTGTGTGTGTGTGTGTGTGTAGACCACCAGCCAACCAGGCACACTCAAGTTCTCCAGTTAAGCCATCTGTTTGGTAGGATTCCGAAAGTCAGCACAAAGAGAGAAGATATTTGTAATGGGGTATAGTAAGATAAAGAGGCTGACCTGTTATATATATATATATATATGTGTGTGTTGTGTTAATAGCTAAATTGTGTGTTGTTTACTTTCTACGCTCCTCCCCCTCCCCCCTTTTCCAGGAACGTTGCCATAGATTTTGTTATCAGCCACATAATCAACACACTATGAAAAACTAGTGTGTGTGTGTGTGTGTGTGTGTGTATGTGTGTGTGTGTAGGGGTCAGGAAGTTGAACTAGGAGGCAACTGACGTAAACACGTCTATTTTTACTGCGCGTTCTCCGTGTCTGAATGAAACTGTCTCACCATTTCCTCCTCCTTGTCCTCGAAAATGAATAAACAGGACAGCTACCCGTCACACACCACAAAACGAGGCAGCGTAGCTGGGTGGTCCCGCGCTGTGCTCTACTTAAGGTTAAATATCTTTAATCCAACAAGCCTGAAAAACTAAACATTCTCCACTGCCAAATTTTCCCTCAGCCTATTTTTTTTCCCCCTTGCTCTGACTCTTCTCTCTTCTGCTTCCTTTCCCCTTCCTTTCCTCTTCCATCTATCCCTCATCATGTTTTCCTCGTGACTTGCTTCGGAGTTGTTTACGCGTCGGCTAATTTATTCGCTTGACGGTAGATCTGCGTCTCAGCAAACACCTTATAAAGGATAAACAGACGAGCTAGCCTCGGTGAAAATAGAACAAACAAACAATGTTGTTGTTTTGTTTTTGTGTCAGTTGCCTCGTTTCACCTTGCCGTTGCTTGTCTTCTTTATCTTTTAACGAGGGCGAATCAGTCCTGACTGACCAGTGACGAAGTACTCCAAGTAATGCGTATTTCTTCTCTCTTAACTGTATGATTGCGTGATTGTTTTCATGCTCAACAGATTCCTGATAAGTGCCATGTTTAATCAGGTCTGCTGTACTCGAGGATTTAGCGTCGCCTTTGCTCGTATTTGTCATTCAAATTTTGAAGGCAAATTAAAACAGAGGACTTGACTGAGTGGTAGAACGGAAGTCCCGGGTCACTGCCTTATTGGTTGAGAGCCGGTCACCGTGGAAACAGAGTCACCGGTTGGTAAATAATGTCCCTTTGAAGAGACAGAAAGAGAGGGAGACGGCGAGCGATGGAAGGCAGACTCGCTAGCTCATTGGCGTCAATACATCAGCACCCAAGCAGGCATATTAACGGTTTTTGAGTGGCCTTGGCCTCAGCACTGTTCTCCTCATAGTGCTCAGTGAAGGGAAGAGGGGCGGAACGTATGTATAGGTGTGTGTGTGTGCTGTTAGGGTTTTGGACGCTCGGAAGAGTCCGGGGACTGATAAATCCAGGACAGAAAATGAGGCTGTGGACCTCACAAACACTCACTCGCTCCCCTTTGCTTTGGACCCCGAGGCTTGTTTTTACGGGTTCATCACAACAGGATCGGTTTCAGGAGCTGAACGCACAGCTCATTCACACTCTTCTGGACCTGTAAAAATAAACGGACGGCAGCAGAAACGTTGCCGATCTGCTTTCTGCATTCGTGACAAACAGTAAAACCGAATACGCATCGGTATTCCACAATCTGGAGTACCAGACTCATAGTATAGCACAGCGACCAGCCACGTCGCATGGCCTTGTATCTCGCAGTGCTGACACCCTGGTTAAAATCAACGCCTATCTGCTGGGTTGGATGTCAAAAGGGATTCATAAATGATTGACTCCAAATCCCGAAATGTATCACCCAATGTAGAGCACTATAAAATGTTAAAAAAATGGAAAAATCGATGGAGTACGAAGACGAGAGAGATGGGAGAAGCATGCACGTTCTAAACGGAAATAAGCCTGTATGAGTTCTTTCTTGAAGGTCTTTCTTAATGTTATGTATCCTCACTTATAGATATATTTAACATGTAAAATGTCTTTGGAGAATCAGTTTCAGTAACCTTATCAACCTTGGCCTCATGCGTGCATAATGTAGATCCAGAAGCTCAGAAGAAACCCATGCAGGTACCAGGAGAACATGTGAAACGCAGGATCAAACCAAGCACCCTGGAGCTGTGATGTCCATCCATCCATCTTCAACCGCTTACTCCTTTTCAGGGTCACGGGGAACCTGGAGCCTATCCCAGGGACCATCGGGCACAAGGCGGGGTACACCCTGGACAGGGTGCCAGTCCATCGCAGGGCACAAACACACTCACACATCAGACACTTTAGACATGCCAATCAGCCTACCATGCATGTGTTTGGACTGGGGGAGGAAACCGGAGTACCCGGAGGAAACCCCCGACACACGGGGAGAACATGCAAACTCCGCACACACATAGCCCTGTGTCCCTGGCGGGACTCGAACCCCGGACCCTAGAGGTGTGAGGCAAACGTGCTAACCACTAAGCCACCGTGCCCCCCTGGAGCTGTGATGTAACTATGTTAATTGCTAGAATAGCTCCTATGTTTAAAAATATGAGTAGACTTATATTATAGCCATTTGGCAGCTCGGAATAATGCTCGAATTTGAGATTGATACCCCTGTCAATGGATCTCGCACTACAATCAGGGGGTTTCCGGAATATCTTCTGCTCAGCAGTACCGAGCTGAAAACGTCAAACCCAGCCTCCCCTGCTGAGACAGACGCCCAGTGAAGCGTCTTATGTACAGCCTAATTGCTGTGTGCCGGAGTCCAGGGTTAGGACTGGGAGCTGTAAATCTATCAGCATTATGGGGGCAATGATCTCGCCAGATGTAGAGTGTGGATTTTCATCCCTTTGTAATTAAGCAGTTCAGCCTGGGGTGTCATATGGTTTTTATTGGGGCCCCCTTTGAAAAAATAATTTCGCACCTTGTTTTCTCATCAGGCACTTTTAATCCTTATATATATATATATATATATATATATATATATATATCTGGAAGTGAAGAGACAGGGGCGAACAAATGTCGCAGTTCATCTACGTGCCATTTTTACGGCGTCTCTACATTCTCACTTCTCTTCCGTCCACCTGCATTCGATTTTACGCTTCTTTAGGTGAAGAGAGAAAGAGAGAGAGAGAGAGAGAGAGAGAACGAAAGAGCCGGAGAGAGGTTGAGGGACAAGCAGAGCTGTTTTTCAAGGGCAAACATTTACCGCGACTTTATAGCCCACACTTTCTGTGGCTGCGGCTCCTCGTACAGGAGTGCGAAGGAGGAAAAACGCACTCTCGCACACGGTGTCATGGCTCTCGCTTCTGCTCTGATCCCCCCATGCAGCCCCTCCTGCTGATGTGGTGAACTCTGAGGTCAACCTCTTGGAGGTGCCTTTTTTTTTTTTTTTATTGGTCGCAGCTGCTGAAATAAGTAGAAAAGCGTTTTTTTTTGTATCTGTTCTTTAAGCGGTTTCACACATTTGTGTTTTATGAAGCATTTTTTTTTTTCCAAACGGTCACGTTGATTTATTTAAGAACTCTGGCGCTCTGGGTGAAAAGATGCGAGAGAGCGGGAGACAGCGGAGGAAGTCTTCAGTGACGTCGGCGACTGCAGCGCTCCTTGACCTTTTATTTTTTCTTCTCAGCATCACCACCACATTTGGTCAACACCAGGTCTTAAATTTTGATTTCGACAGCTTTGGATTCCTCATACGAACGGGGTAATCTCTGTCACTGCTTAGGAATTTCCTTCATTTATACTTGTTAGGTTGGAGTGGTTTTGTTCTGCTAATTTGAACCAGAAGCCTGGTCTGGGCTACTGTACCAGTGACGTCTTGGGGAGGCATTTATATATATATATATATATATATAATTTTGCTTCTCAAGTAGATTGCTAACCCTAGATCTTGTATGCAAATGATTATTCAAATTATTGTAATATTAAATTAAGCACTGAAAGTGGGGAGGGGAGGACCTTATTAACGAGTTATATGAAGCAGACTTTATTAAATTTTTGTTTATGTTGCAAGGGGAAGTGCTCTCTCTCTCTCTCTCGCTCTCTCTCTCCTCTCTCTCGCTCTCTCTCTCACTCTCTCTCTCTCACTCTCTCGCTCTCTCTCACTCTCTCTCTCGCTCTCTCTCTCTCTCTCTCACTCTCTCTCTCTCTAAGTGTATTAATTCAGCACCGTCGGGTCCCACTGCTTCCAGATCTCTATCCACACAGCACATGCAGAACCAGGCTTTTGTTCTGTCCTATTTCTGAACGGATCTCCAGTGTCCTGGCCCTTGCTTCCACAGAACAGTATCACTGATGAGTTATGAGGCCAGCTTTGGTCTCTTCAGCATCTCGCACTGCAGGAGAATATTTCCCCTCTCACTTTCAACAGGGATCTTGTTTCCCAGCTCGTGATATAATGACTGGATTGCTAGAGAGTACTGTTCGTTCTGTAAAGATGAAATGTACAGGCGCTTGTTATTTCGATTTACTCCCTCTTATTTATTTATTTATTTATTTATTTCTTATTTATTTTTTACTACCCATGTAATCATTGGACATTTGAAGTGCCGCGATGTAAATATTTACGCTTACGGGATAACAAATGAAAGGACGGAGCTATAAGTGTTATAAGAAGGAACGGAGTACCTTAAAGGTTTCTTATGCGTTTATTTCCCACCGTTTTACGAAAAATGTCCGTCTCTTTAATCAGTTGAATGAAAGTGTAGATGTGGGGGTGGGAAACCAAATTGACCGGTGTGTTTTATTCGTTTTTGTACCAAGCGTGACGGACGTGATGCAAGCTGTTTAAAATCCACCTGATTAGCCTTTTCGACTTCCCAGAGATCTGATAAAGTTGCGGTTTTCTATCGAGAGGGACTTGCTCTCGGTTCTTGGAAGTGTGTCAAGTGCTTTCGAAGCTTGAAAATCCTCCTTGGCCTACTTGCGGGAGAGAATTCCCAATATTCAACTTAACTTTTAAATCATTAAACACGATGAAGCCATCTCCACAAAGTCGGGGCTTTATGTACGAAAGTCAAATGCCATCTGCCGTCTCCTATCAGAGGCAACAGCCATCAGAGTGGGGTTACGAAGGCAGAACAGGAAAAGCCATTAACTGCCAATCACTGCATCGATCGACAAGCCAGAGCACCACTACCACCCCCCCACACCCCACCTCACCACTCCTCACCCCCACAACCCCCCAACCCCTGTTACTTCCTTCTGCATGTTAACTTCCTTACATACTCCTTTATTAGGATTTTCCTGGTGATGTCAGTGAGAGAGGGTATAAGCCTGAGAGTAGGTTACTACTTGAACTGGGATTTTTAAATATAGATGGACATCATCGAACTGTCCTGTCTTAAATCCTTCTACTTGTAAAAGTCGTTCTTTTTAAAACACTTTCACGGCCCATGTACACAGCACTTAAACAGTTACTATAGCACCACTGCTCTTCTTTTCCATTCCAAGGTTTGGGAGGTGCGTTGTTTTTTATATATATTTATTCGGGCCGCCACATCAGATCAAAAAAGAAAAACTAATAGAGTTGGTGAAGGACAAAAGAAAAAGATCATGATTGATTTTTTTCCCTTCTCGCACTCCCACAACACCCCCACCCCTTGCATCATTAGGAGTGAGGGGTCATTAAAAGAATATATACCTACTTCCTGGCTTAATATAGATGCTGTATATCAGAACAAGATCAGGCGCGGAGGTCAGGGCTGGGGGGAGCAATTAAAGACGATAGATCTTCTCGAGGCTGGCTGTCCCATTGTGCATGCTTCAGATGGGTATAGCTAGGTGGGCAGAGAGGTAGCAGAAGGTGATGCATCTTGAATGCCGGCTTCTTATTAATTTATTGAACAATAGTCCAGCACTTATGACCGAACACAAACGCTTTGATATATAGCAGGTTGTGTAATTTGCTGTGGTTAACACACCTGTCAGGTGGTTGTGGTGTTGAGGCGCTTTTTTTGGGGCGGGGGTTATGACCATTTTCATTATTCTGGGATGAGGGATACTTTGAGGCCCGCTCCCCATAACGACGTTAAAAAGGGAAGCGGAGATGCCGTGATAAATGTGGCATGCGGCCTTTTACTCCCAAGCCCCCGATGCCATGGTGGCCTCATCGACTGGTTGGGGGGAGATAGGGAGGAGTGGAGAGAGCCATAGAGGGAGAGAGAGAGAGAAAGAAAAAGACGGACAAAGATACAAACCAGACCAGGCATTCATCCCTCCTCCAATATCTCTTGTCCAACTCGTAAATATTTGTGTGGCTGATTTATAAACAGCTCCGACCTAAGCCGAGATCAAAGCGAACTATATTGGTTATAGAAGATCTTCTCGGCGCATTTCCCTACATGTTGCGCTTATGCCTATTAAAGACACGGCCATATATTACTAGCCATATTGGCAGAGTGTTTCAGCTGTGGCGGTGCGTCTCTTAGGCCATACAGGAACAACTCGGATAGCTTAAACACTGAGCACTTATGTGCAGTTATGTAAAGGCTTACGGACTTTCCGAGGTGACTAGCAGAATGCAGATGGCTGCAGGTCACGTGATGTTTTGTATGGCTTTGATATGGAGCATCAGGAGCCAGGAAGATATCGGACAGCTGCACAAAACCCAGGCTAGGAATGGGGGGTCTCAGGAAATGAAGACACACATTGAATTAGGAAATCGAGTGTTTGAGTGTCTGTCAATTGTCCTATGGATAGTCTAAGTACAAAAGACCCGGCTGGAAGATGCAGGGGATCCACAGAATTTGCTGATCCATGTTGGAAATCCAGCACTACAGGGAAGCAGAAAGAAAAAGAACCATTCTCCTAGAGATAGCCCGTTGCTTTTGTCCTACAAAAAGCTGAATAAACAAGGGATCCATCACTAGTGATCAGTGTGACAGAACAGGGAGAACTGGTGCTAAAGAGCTCGTCCTACATCGGTTAACTTATAAACCAGTGTACTTAAAGGATTACCTTGTCTCTTTGTCTATAGTGCGGCACAGTCCGGGCTTGTGTTCATTAGCAGTAAGTTGCGTTCAGTACTTCCAGCATAGTGGTGGCAGTGTGTAGTGTTGCTGCCTCACAGCTCCAGGGTCCACGGTTCAATCCTGAGATCAGCTGTCCAATTCCCTCCCTCCTTCCAAAAACTTGAAATTTCCCCTCGAGTTGTAAATGATTGAATCTGGTGTCCCATCCAAGGGCGTATTCTCACCTCATATCCAGCGCTACCGGGATAGGTTCTGGATCCACCAACGATGAGTGAGCCTATAACGTAGTGACATAGTGACAAAAGAACCCTTCTGAGGTGACATCAGAGCCCAAACGGACGCTTTCCAAGCGCTCTTGAATCTAAGTGAATTTTTTAAATTTGCCTCTAGCGATACGCATCAAGGTGAGAGGATTTCTGTCAGGTCGGGTCAGCAGGTGAGCGACTCTCGGCAGGTAGAGGAGGGCAGAGCAGTTTGTTATGTACCCGGTTCAAAGCCAAAACGCCACCAGTTCCACCCTCGCCATCAGAGATCTGACGTGGAGCAAGGCAGCCACAGCTTTGGTCTGGCAAGAGGTTCCTGAATTATTACTGATGCTTTCGGGGTAACTGTCTGACCATAGTTCTGGAGACTATTAATCATTTATTTGATTGTCTGCATGTGCTGATTAATCAATTTGAGGGAGATCTGCAGGATTAACTACCCTATTATTCCCGTGTAAGAACAGATAAGAGATAAGGCTTTAAAATATCATGTTCCATTCATCATTTATTTTTAGTCCCCTGCTGATGAGGGTGAAATAAAAACTGTGGGAGCTAAAGGGAATGGGTCGAGGTAGAATTGGGAAAGAGAGGAGGAGAATGAAAACAAAAGAGAGAGAGAGAGAGAGAGAGAGAGAGATTTGGCTTTAGATCTTTAGAGGCAGAACATTTAAGAGTACTTTAGAGAAGGTGCAGCATTGAGAGATCATGATCAGGCTTTTGATTTGCTGAAACGATAAGGAACAAGCACAGACTGAACGAGTGGAGACAAAAGGAAGTGGGGGTAGGGACTCGGCTGAGAGCTGAGAGAGCGTTAGAGGTGACATCAGTCGATTCTTCTCTTTAGTCCCTTCTCAGGTGAGTGAGTTTTTACCTGCTTTCGGCTCTGCATGATCGAACGATGGTACTCGGTAGTTCCCGGGTGCCACACCCTTGCCAGCTCGACTCTATAAATTCTCTATCCGCTGTCTGGTTAATGTGTTATGTCATGCGGTAATTCCTTTGATTCTGACATACCTCCGTTTGTAAATACATCCAGCTCTCAAAGAGCTGTGGTTACTTTTACAAGCATGGCGCCCCCGGCACTTGGAGAATGCAGGGTCGAGAGAGATAGAGAGAGAGAGAGAGAGAGAGAGAGAGAGAGAGACAGACAGGGCAAGAGGAAAAAGCAGGAGAGAGGAAAGCAAGAGCTGGTTACAAACATTACATACTCATCCTGTGGTTTCTGTGCCAAACCTTTAGCCTCCCACAAAACTCAGAGCCGAATGCGGAGTGCTAGAAGCACACACTGGCCCAATTATGTCGGCACATTCTACTTCTTCCTACACGTTCCTGTCTGTGAATTTCCTAGGGTCGTCATATTGCATTCACATCAATGCAATGCAGTTTGGTTTCGAATTCTTAGAAAAAAGTTTAGAATTGTAATGTGTTCAAACGTTAATTGGCGCTGTATACCGAAATAAGGTCATGTTCCATACCTGTTCTATACCTCTCATACCACAGCGATTTCCCTGTGCTTTGATTTTTTTCATTATTTAAATGTTGCCTATTGGTCTTTTATAGTCGCGAATCGTCCGGAAGCACTTACATTATAGCTCGCACTTACATAAGCATTGTTTTCCTACGGTGAAAAACGTACTGTTCCAAAGCACTGACACTGGAGACTCCTTCCATAAGTGTTAAATAAGCATCTCCATACATGAAGCTTCATTATATCACGAATGATATGTTTTACTTTGGTACATAACCAATGGTAGCAGAGCTGCCATGCAAGGTGCTAGCTTGCCATTAGGGGCAACTTATGGGTCAGTGTCTTGCCCAAGGACACTTCGGCATGGGATCACCCGGGCCCGGGATTCGAACCGCCAACCCTACGATTAGTGGATTAGTGGACAACCCGCTCTATCGACTGAGCCACAGGCGCCCATTATATATATATATATATATGTGTGCCTCCAGCATGCTATAAGCATGCAGATCAAAAGTCTTACACTTCAATACTATGCGGAATTCACACTGCGTAGGGTGTAGCATTATGCATGTGTAAACATTAAAGTAGTGCCTTATAACCCCGAGAAACTAAAAAGAACAACAACAACAATAAACAAACAAACAAACAAACAAACAGTTAAATGTTATGTTATGTTATTCTTCCTTCGAATACATACTCAGACAGTGAAATTTCCTTTCCTTTAGCATGATAATGCTGGAAAGCAGACTGTGGCTGAGTATGAATACTGATGAAAGGTCTTAGGGTATGCCAGGGACCGTTCCGTTCCGTTTGAATAAATTAATATCGCCCGTCGTCCTGTAAAAACCCGGCTTAATGCGATCTAATAAGCAATGCGTAATTTACATTAAAAGAGACATAAAGCTTGGCTGTTCAGGCCGATGTTGATGTACCCGGTATTAAATGTCCTCAAATGGGCCCCAGCATCACGACCTCCACATGATGACACGGCGACTAATGGTGTGAGCCGGTTATTTTAGGAAGCTCTTGTGCTCAGCTAGCAGAATTATTTTATTTATTTTTTTTAAAGGGGCCTGGAAAGCTTTTTTTTTTTAAATTTTTTTATGCACATGCCGTGACTAAAGTAATGGATCTGCCTCCAATTAGCCTGTACCGTGTTTGATTTTCGTGATGACGACCATATCTCAGCTGTAATTATGCCGCACTTGGAATGATGAGGGTTTAGGTTATTGATCCGCCATCGATCCCGCTGATCAATGAGCACTTTGTTTCTTTTAGTTATGGAACGCGACGTACTGTCGGGGTTTTTTCGTGTGTTTTTTACCGACTAATGAGCCGGCGTCGCTGAACGGCTCTATAAAGCGGCGTGTGTTTGCGGACTCTGAGCTGAGGCAGCGTGGAGCGCGATTAGGTGTCAGAGGGGTGAGCTTTGCCCAGAGAGCTCCACTTTTCAACACATGTGCACAGTGGGCACAGGATATAGACCAGAGCTTGAAAAAAATAAAATAATAAATAACCCATTTCAAATTCAAGTCTTGCTGAAGGGCAAAACAGGCAAGCCTTCAGGGCAAGTTTTTTTCCTCTTCTTCTGCTTTTGAATACAGAATCCACTCCTTCAAAAACATCAATCTTGGCTTCTTGTATTTTCGGCTAACTCTACGAAACCAAACATGACGTGTATGCTTATTATCCGGTTATAGTTACAATGTTGCGGAACATCCATGATACAACGTAGTTCCTGTTATCATCTCATTTGTAGTAGCTATAATCAGTCCTTCTCTCAACAACCGCTCTTTTCACTTCGCACAGAAATCGCTACGTGGAAAACGTGCGCTAACACGCGAGATAAATAAACATCTCCTAACAGAAACCTTCACCGTATCAACGATTACAAATGCTGTTACTAAAGCATCCATCCATCCATCTTCTATATCGCTTATTCCTTTATCAGGGTCACGTGGAAACCTGGAGCCTATCCCAGGGGGCATCGGGCACAAGGCGGGGTACAACCTGGACAGGGTGCCAATCTATCACAGGGCACAATCACATACACACTCACACACCCATTCATACACTACGGACACTTTAGACACGCCCATCAGCCTACCATGCATGTCTTTAGACTGGGGGAGGAAACCGGAGTACCCGGAGGAAACCCCCGACGCACGGGGAGAACATGCAAACTCCGCCCACACACACAGGGCCACGGTGGGAATCGAACCCCCGACCCTGGTGGTGTGAGGCAAACGTTACTATAGCAGTGGTAATGTATTACAATGAGTGCATTAATATAATATAATATACTATAATATAAACCTGTGATTTGAATTACAGTATGATTTGCTGAAATTAAGAGGTGTGCTATTATAAAAAAAAAAAAAATCATCAACACCTGACCAATCAGTCAGAACCGTGCTGTGGTATAACCAGGGTGTTGATGCTTGTGTGTTCTGGCTCTATATTAGTGCCGTTGCGATCTTATTTTTAGGAGTGGAAACGGGCTAAAGAAGAAGAAAAAAAAACCCCTGACATGTTTAACATGCGAACATGCAAATGCGCTCGTTTTATCCTGGCAGCATGTCCGCCCCCAGCTCGCCGCCACCTCACTAATCTACATGTTAACAAGCGGTGCACTCCAGGACCCTGTTGCCCTTGTGTTGGCACAGCGAAACTAATTTAAAAAAAAGGTGGGCCAGGTTAAGCCAAGCTTAAATATTTACGATGGCGCAGAATCGTGCTTCTGGTCTTTTCTCGTTATTAAGACAGGAGGAAGAGTGAGTGAGGGGAGGAGGGGGGAGGGGTGGGGGTTGGCAACTCGAAAGCTTCCTGATCAGATACATGACGCATTTCAAGTTTAGTTCGGGCTTTGTAAATTTTATAAAGAAAAGAAGAACAAGGAGGAACAGAATCCTCAGAACATTGCTAGATCATCCGCCTCATTGCCTAGCCTGAAGCAGCAACCAATTATGTGGTAATGAAATATTTACGCAGCCAAACAGGGGAACGCCAGAGGTGAAAGCTGGATAATACACACCCAACTTAGCCGATATTGAGAGGCCTCGTTTTTTTTTTTTTTTTTAAGTGAGATCCTGACTGAGCATGAGGAGAGTGGTAACATCACAAAATACAGCCAAGTGTGGGGTCGTTTTTCCATGCACTAACCCTTCACCGAGGATTTATCAGCCCTGATTCTTCTGCTTTGCTGACTCGGCGTGCAGGTTTGTGTCCTCCGGAGCAGATGTCATGTGTTTCGTCACAAAAGCAGCTCCCGTGAGGAGTGCAGCGAGAGAGTGGGATGTTTGTTGTCAGAGACTAATGACATTTTTGCTAATGCTCCCTTTGCTGAATTTAATTTTCCCTGGCTGTATTAATCATCATCAAAGTGCAGTTTGTCTTGCGCCCCCCTTCTCCATGCTACCACACGATCTTCAGTCCCTCTCGCCCCCCTTTCCCTTTGGCATTCCCAACCCCCGTTTGATCCCGCAATGCCAAGATGCAGTTCTCACACCGCCAAGTGATTTAACTCTGATTAATGCCTGAGAAAAACCTGTTGTACAAAATCGAGACCAGGGTACATGTATGGGAATATTGGGCATGTTTCTCCTCGCTACCGTCTCGGAAAAACTCTCACACGCCCTGAACTGGGCCTTTAAGACGCGTACGAGTTTTACCTCAAACCTCCATGAGAGTTTTAGTTCTTTCGTGATAAGCTGATTGTCACAGCCATAACATAACTCGCTGTTTAATCAAAACCTCAGCTGACGTGACGAGTTCGCGATGTTCTCTTTAAAACCACCGAGACATCTGCTATGGGACTGCTTCAGAAAGGCGTCTCCTTAATGGCCGACATTTACTCAGATAAATATAAAACGCTATTAAACACTCTGCGGGTATACAACCGACTCTCGATTGATCGTGTCTGTCTCCTGTCTGCCTGCCGTGAAGTGGACACTGCATTCCTTTGCTGCCCCGTTAATCACCCCCAGCGTCTCAAGCCGAAATGGAAGGGTTGCAGTCGGAGACAAGTCGAGGGAGGAGAAGCCGAGGGGGAAGCAGGTCCTGAACTGCCCTCTTAAACTTCCAGATGGCACAGGTCGGCCGCAGATGTCTGCGGACAGTTGTAACAGCTGTGTCTGCGGCGTCTGATGCCTCGTCACAGCTGTCGCCTCCTGCAGGCAGAGTTATTGAACTGCGGGGTTTAAGCGCCGCGGGGCTACATCCATAAAACCACCATGAGGCTAAGCTGTTAATTAGCTATGATTTGTTTTCTTTCCTCCTCGTTTCTACACTTGACATCATTTCCTGTCTGTTTTCAAAGTCACCCGGTGTAAGCAGAGGTCCTACTCATTAAAGACGAGATGGCTGTGATTAGTGCCTCGCATTATGATTGTGTGCCCATGCTTATTCAGATGCGCCTAACGAACGAGGCGTGAGGGTGGATTTACGGGGAGCAGCGTTGTTAGCCCTCACAAACCACACCCCCCC
>JAFFST010044846.1:154119-170701 GCA_022414735.1 Noturus placidus | reverse complement strand
CTCACGTACAAGACCTTGTCTGGAACAGCACCCTCCTACCTCAACTCTCTCCTGAAGGCTTACGTTCCCACACGCAATCTGCGATCGATTAGCGACCGACGTTTAGTAGTTCCTACTCAGCACGGCACAAGGTCCCTTTCCAAAACCTTCACACTAACTGTTCCTCAGGGGTGGAATGAACTTCCAACCACAATCAGGACTGCAGATTCACTCACCATCTTCAAGAAACAGCTAAAGACCCACCTCTTTCTTCAACACCTAACTATCTCATAAAAAAAAAAAAAAAAAAAAAAAAAAAAATTTTGCACTTACACCTCTACTCTGCGCAAGTTGCTTCTTCTGGTACTCAATTAATAGATACTGTATAGTAGCACTACTTGTATTGTTCTCTGCTTGATATCACTTTGCTTGTATCTCTCATTTGTAAGTCGCTTTGGATAAAAGCGTCTGCTAAGTGAATAAATGTAAATGTAAAATGTTCTCATTGTCACGGTTCCCCCTGGTGGCTGTACGCAGGTACTGCACATTTGCTCTGCCAGAAGCAGAGTGCATGACAGTTATCAACACTTGGACTGTGTTTACGTTTTTGTGTGTGTCTCCACCCCAGTTTGCCGGTAGACTCCATGTCCCAGCAGCCACTGTTCACTAGTAGTCACATGTCTTCCTGCACCTGTTTCACGTTGTGGTTAATGAGCAGTGATGTTTGTGTGTTTTTATAGTCCTTGTTTTCACATAGTCTTTGTCTTTCGTTGTTTAGATACACGTCTCTGTGTCACGGTGTTTGTGTTTAGCCTGAGTGTTTGTTTCATACCACTGTGTTTATGTATATCAGTCTTGGTGTCTTTGTTTGGTTGTTTTGTTATATAGTAAATCTTCAAAATCTGCGCTTGCATCTGTCTCAACTACCAAAACGTGGCACTCGTTGTATAGCAAAAACCAAAGAATTGGCCTTGACGTTCAATACTTTCAGAGGGGACTGTATATTTTACCATTCCTGACATTAAGTTAGGTTATTCTAGAAACATGTGTGAAACATGCTGGCTGAATAACTGCGAAACTAATGTTGGAATATTTATTGGTGAAGGGGGAGGGGTGACACTCATCTAGGGAGATGATATGTTTGCATTAAACTATACTACAAATAATATCCAAAACCTTTTAGAAGCATCCCCTCTTAACAACTAGAAGGGGTGAGTTGAATAAATCCAGTCCAAGAGTCCTGCACATCAGAAGTGTGTACAGCTCCTTGCACTCATTACAAGCTCAGCTTCTATAGTCAAACATCCAAACTGCTTTTAAATAGGGGCAATTATGAACACAGTGGGAATGAAAAACAGACACCTACCAACAACATTAGTATGTGCTTCCCAACCCATCACTATTATCTAACCCTATAATTACAGGAAAGTCAGTGTTTAATTCAGCCATGTTACATAATGTTTCATACATGTACCCAATAATCTGAATGAAAATAATAAACCAAATTAACATCAGGTAAGATTTTATAATGTTTCAAACACTTGATTTGTTTTATGATCTATGTAAAATAAAAATAAAAAACCTGTCTTGCTAGAGTTCAATAGAAGAGAGAATCAATACGAGCAGCTGATTTAATTAAATTAAATCAAAACCTATAAGCCAGTGAATGTAACAAGGAAAGTAGCAAGGTTGAAATGAAAGTAAACACGCACTGTAACTGAATTCAGCACAACAGTGCGAGTCTTTTAGAGCATATTTTAGATGAACCTTTGACACCATCTGAATAAACAAATTTCATGTGCAGTATTTTTTTCCATTTTGTAATTCTTTAACAGGAGTCAGTTGAAAGCACAAGTTAAAGTAGAAATATTACATATTAAATCAATTCCAGTAGTTTGAATAATAATATTTATGGGAAACCACAGTTGTGGACACAATAAATTTTAACAATCCCACCTGCAAATCTGTCTAGACTACCCAAGCTCATAAAATTAGCAGAAGTTCTAGTGAACTTAAACAATTTTCCTGGATTTAATGCAACTGATCTTATTAATATATAAACTAAATTCACCCACACCCTTACCCTTATCACGTGTATATTTCATGGGTTGGATAAAGGAAATTCTTATAATGCCACTGTGAGATCCTGCTGGTATGAAGGATTATGGAAAAGAGTTATTATCTACAGTGTGATAAAGACAATTGCTTCTTTTTTTAAAACTCAAACACTGCCAGGTGATACCCTTCACTGTCACGTCTGAATTGAGATTACCTTTAATGACCATTTAGAAAACAGCTTAATCACACCAACAGCTTAGATAGATTAAGTAATGTGATGCAAGAGTGTATCTTGCTAAACAAAAGCCATTATTTTCTTCCAGAAACAAAATATAATTAGCCCAAACTGTATTTCACACTAATTGGCTATCAAAATATGCCCCTACCTAAAGGTGGAAGAGTTTAATGAAATTTACAATTAGACAAGGGCTAAAAACTCTCAATTTATCTCAGTGATGAGTTCTAATTAATCGTTTTTCTTGATATTTATTTATTTATTTATTTATTTATTTTACATGGGAATAATTCAGCCACAGGAACATCCAATATTTATTATTATTAGGGGGCCAAGCAATGAAGGTGCATAGGCACCTATTAGTTCATTGTTATTCTACCTTTTCTTATTGTTATTTTTCTTTGTCTTTTCTTGTTCTGGCTAGGGTGTCTATGGCAGCTCATAGCATAATCTGGTAATTAAATAAATAAATGGCTGATTGGGAAAGGTCTCAGGAACATTCTGACCAAATTTGGGCCAAGTGCCACCAACACCAAATTAGGAATACAACATATTCTCAGCAAACTTGAAAAAATGTATCAAAAGAATGTAGATATTCCAGACTCATAATGTGCCAACACATCTGACAGTGAAGCCACCAAACAGGAAGTGAGGCTGTATCTTGGCAACGACATTGCACACTGACACAATTATTGGTAGGCCTTCTCATAACCATGTCCTGAAGTTATGCAACAATTTCATAACAGTGCCACTTACTGGTCAAAAGTTTACATAACAAGTCAAAAATGCTTCCACCTCAATGCCATTTTTGCTACTTCTCCAATTTGTATACAATCTGCGATAAAATTTGGCTCACATCAAATCACGAGACGTGTCTAAACAAATGTTATCAAAGGAAATCTGATATTCAAAACTCTCATAATGGACTGGAAAATTTGTGAAACTACAAATCATTCTTGAATCTCTTTGCCAAGTAAAAAAATTAAAAGCTCTGCTTTTTTGTGATTGCTTATGCAAAAATTGTAGCATGTCTGTAAATGTGCAGCTCACATGGGTGAGTCGGTCAGTCTGGGTGGTTGGCATTACAAAAATGCTGCTTGAAGCTTTAATAATAATAATCATAATAATAATAATAATAATTATTATTATTATTATTATTATTATTATTAATATTATTATTATTATTATTATTATTGTTGTTGTTGTTGTTGTTGTTGTTGTTATTAATATTATTATTATTATTATTATTAAGTTCAATTAATGTAACATTACCTGATAGAATAATAGTAACATCCAACTATCATTAAAAAATACAGAGATCTCTAAATTCTTGAGTATAAAAATGTGGTCAGTTTGGTGAACTTGAATGAACTCTGTATTTACAGGCCAATGTATTAATGTAGACCACTTACAGAGACAGACAAACAGTATCCTAGCAGTGTTTTGCTTTTGATTTTTTCCCCCAATTCCTGTTTTTCACCCACAAAGTAAGAGAAAACAGATCGCTGGCTCAGTAAGACACACTGATTTAATGCCACTGGTGGAGCTCTGGATGGCAGGAAACACAAGCTTTGGAGCAGACTTTCAGTTACTGCTAGATCCTCCAAGATTAAACCCTACTTCGGTTAAATGTTTCTTTAGTTCCTGTAAAGACCAGACAGATTCTCCAGAATATTGTTTCAAAAACACAGCAATACTCACGTGTGCACCTGTTCACATCCCGATTTCGAATGCCATAAAATCCAACAGGACAAGTAGCAAGGCACACCCCTGTCTGACGGATGTCGTTTCTTTCCAAGAGGATGAAAAGTCGTGGTCGACATTTTGTGCATCCGTTGTATTCAGAGCAGCTTTCACAGCCGCTGGAGCATGATGCCGGCACTTCAGTACTTGCTGCTGGGGCCCAGACAGAAACAATCAGATAAATGAAGACAGAAACAAAGGATAGAATATTATTGCAATGTTATTAAAATGTTTCCTCAATGTTAATTCTAATAATTCTTATTCTAATGCTAATTTTATAGGCATCAATATGATTATTCAAAAAGCAAGTAAAGAAGGTAGTCTTCTATGTTCACATTAAGTTGTGTGTAAGAATATTAATCATTGCCAAGTTTACTGCCTCATGGCCTAAAGCACTTTTAAGGGAGTATAAGATATTGACTTTTTCCCTTAAAGGTGCTTAAGGGCACAAGGCAATAAACTTGGCAGTGATTAATCATGTTACACATGTTAATGTCTGTAGCTAATTCAACTCAGAGCACACTTAAGTATCACGTAAAGTAAAACAACCTTGTCTCTTTACACTATTTATTTGAATCAGCCTGTCACAAATGCTGAACAGATTTTTTTCTAAAGAAGCGTGCATATTTCTGGAAGGACATCTCATACTAGTATATTGCAAATCAGGTATTGATATCACAATCCTCACGGGTGAACACAGCAATTCCAGTAATAAAATCGGCATGCTTATGAAAGAGAGGAGATCACAAACCAATTCTATTTTCTTCCAGTCATTTCATTAGATACAGTTTCCTATCATTCCAGGAATACAAACACTCAGGAACCTGATAACTGACACCAATGAAGAACCTCACGCAAATGCTTACGTTCATCCTTCATGCATATATGCTTGCAGTTTCTTTTCTAGCATGGTCCAAAAAAGTTTCTGTAGCCAATAGCATAAATAAATGATAACACGAAATGCACATCCTGTTTTTGGGGCCAATTGCTGTCAAAACCACGGTCATCTGCACTGATTTACAGTCCTATGTGCTCTCAGGTCTAAATATACACACACTCAGTGCAATTCATCAGCAAAGTCTGTCTGGTAAAGATAAAGTGTATGGTAAAAGCGTCAAAAATAAACCCTTGTGAATCAGCTGTGCTCACTGTGACCTCTGCAATATGGCATGGGGTTGCATGTAGGCAGTAAGCCATACAGGCAATAGACGCCTGAATATGAAGAAATTGTGCTGAAACTTTTGAGATCTAGAAAAATATCTGTGTAAAACATTCTCCTTGTTCCTCTTTGTGTTCTAAAGATTCGTTACATAAATATAAATCATGCCCCTCAATAAAAAACAGCCACCAGGGATTAAAGTTCTTTCCCAGTTATCAAAAAAATATATAATAACATAGCAACCAAGGGAACCATACTGTTCACCTCTGAAACTCAGAATCATGCCTCAGAATTTTCAAATCAATATGAATTGAAATGAGTCTAAACATATTAGGATGTAAAGGACCCTTTACATTTCTGATCCAGAGTCTCATCAAGCACAACGGAATTCTTCTTTTTGCATTCCTTCCCCTCCCCCTGAGCTAAGCGGGGGAAAAAACTCAGGAGAAACAACAAATATGGAACTAACATGATAGATGGTTCAGTGAAATCACTGTTTGGACTGAGTTTATGGAATACCGGTTAGCTCAACACAATACAAAGGAAGACCGCAGCGACCACCTATGTACTGTAGGAGGTTATTTCTTGGCATATTGGGAATGGGAGCATAATCTGAGTATGATGAACAAAATTTGAGTATGCCTCATGTACATATCCGTTGATCAAACATAAACCTGCAACCAACTCCAATCAACCACGATCCTGTAGTTAATAGATGAACAGAGGACAAATAAACTGCATCTTTTCTCCTTTAATGAAAAATGAAACCTTGATCAGCTTTGCTGGATATCACAACTGAGACAATTCTGGCCCAAATATCAGTTCTGGCCAGAAAGCACACAAACCTCAGATTTCTCAGTAATGCTATGTGTGGAAAGCTGGTTGAAATAGCGAACGTTTGATGACATCATTACAATCCAAGATGAATAGGAGTTTAGTCCAATGATTTTTTTTTTTATTACAAAAAAAAAAAGAAAACAATAATTATTAGGATTATATGATAAGATTTCTGAAACAATATTAGGATTTGAGGCATTCTTAACTAATTCAATAAAGGTGTATGTTATATTTAACCTTAACTAGAAAAGAAGAAAGAAGTTTAAAAAAAAAAAACATTTCATTTTAAAATCTCATTTGTTGCAACTATAAATACTTTATATGACTGGATTTCCAGAATAAAATTACATATGCAGTCTGTACTATTACCATAACACTCAGACAAAATATAGACATTGTGTTGTGCTGATTCTGGCTTTTTCAGCTTTTCAAAAGTACTAGCATTATGCTACTTGCATAGTGTGTTGTGAAATAGCAGTTAGAACCATTTTGTATAGAAAATTGATTGAACAATATTAAAAGAAATGTTGTCATGGATTTCAGGCATACTTGTTGGTCAGCTGCATTAAGTTTTACAACCGTCCTGAAAAAATATGGCTTATGATTTATTTCACTCTGTAAACTTCTGTGGTGCAGAAAGTGATTATCCAATAACTTTGTATTATAAAGTGGTATTGTCAGAAACATGTATGTTGTTAATTAACAAGCCACAAAAATCAGTCCATGCATTTGTACTTTAGTGCCTATTTTTAGAAGTTTCAACTATCCAAGACAATTGCAAGACCATGTTCTGCTAAGCCACAATTCTTTAATTATCTTTATCACTGTTTAGTGAGTTACTACTGACATTTTTATACAAGGATTGTATTTTTATACAGAGATTATCCTCTATATAAAACTGTCATCTGTTTTTGTGTTTTTTTTTGTTTTTATTGCAAAATATACAGTAACTGTAATATTGCATAGATTTTTATTTATTTATTTATTATTGCAAATCTTTATCAGGAATTTTCTTTTATTTGACATAAAAGCTCTGACAGCATAGAAGGAACTGGCAGTTGTATAATATTTCTAACTGGAATATAGTATTCCACAATAAAAATAGTTTAATTCTAATGCTACAGTTTTGTATCCAAGCCTTTCATTGCAGGTGCACATGATCTTGCTGAACGCTGGATGTTTTAAACAGAAACGCTATCCATAAATATCCTGTCATCACATCTATTTATGTATGCTTGCAAATTCTATAAATACTATACATTTTTAAAAAAGTTTACATCAGAAATCTCTTAACTGAATGATACACACTCTAACTAACTACAAGAAGCTTAACATAATCCAATGCTGAGGCACTTGAAGAGGAAACATTTTAACTAAACTAACCTTTAGAGCAAACAATATGTGTTTAAAATAAACAAATGTAATATATATTTACATTTAGCTGTAGTTATATTAACAAATAGAGCTCAGTGTTGTACCACTAGCCAACTACTACTTTGTGATGAGAGACAGAGACACCACCCAAGGCTGATTATAACTGTTATACATTATATATTATGATCTTATATTATTCTAGTCGTAGTTTGTCATGTAGCATTTACATCTCTTTTTGATGAATCAAACTTTCTGCTATGCCAATCATTCCAGTACTAAAAGAACAGAATTAAAAACTAAACAAGACCGAGAGACAGCCCGTAAGAAAAAGAACAAAGGAGACTAACAGATGTGACAGATGTGATGACTCACTGTGTCTCTGCCTCCTTCCTCTGGGGAACTTGAGGCTGTCGCTGTAAGCCATAGAGCTAAGGAAGACCACCACCAATGCCAGCAGTCCCAACTGCATAGTCCCTGCTGCCCAGCGGTGCTGGCACTCCCCCTGCAGGCAGACGGATGTGGCGAGGTTTCCCCCTTTACCACGATGAGGCAGGTGGATCTGTTTACTGCCCACTGTGGACTGCCCTTCCTTGGGCAGGGAGTAATACAGCTGCAAATCCAAACACACCCAGGGCACAAGCCATAACGCAGAGGGTAAAGATGAGAGGGAATTGGGGGTGCAGTGCTGGGCTCAGCTGTAGAGCTAGACGGTGAGATGATGAAAGTGTGAGCAGAAAGGGCACAGCTCTTCCACCCATGAAGCCATGCAGGACTGTAAGGAGTGTGTAGTTCGCAGCAGCAGAAGCCAGGAAAGGCTGGTGTGAGTGAACAGCCCAGCCCAGGAGCATGTGTCTTATTAGAGATGCTAGGAGAAGGAGGGGGAGTGCCAAAAAATGGAGCGAGCTTCTGCACTCCTATGTGTGACAGTCTATCTGTCAGTGCCAAGCCCTGCCATGGGAGAGAGAGATGGAAGTGGATGAGAGAGGAGTGGTGGAGAGGTAGAAAAACATCATTAGACATGAACATTAAGCTATTTAATACTTAAGGTGGATTCTTTTATTAATTTGTTTTTACGAATATTTTACAGACTAAGCTGAATTCTTGTATGCTTGCATCTTACACAATATGTTAACCAAATCTACAGGGTTCCCCAAAAGCCTTCATACATGCTAAAATTGGCACCCTTGGTAAATATGAGGAAAGAAAGCTGTGAAAAATAGTTTTAATTGTTGACCCTTTCGTTAAAAAATTCACAAAAATACTCTGCTCTCATATATATCAAACAATTGCAAACACTACAAAGGTTTATCAAAAGAAATCTTTGTTAAATAAAGTTGTGCCATAATTATTGTCACCCCTATGAATTCATATGAGAAAAATATATATGAAGTATATTCCCATTGATATTTTACATTTTGTTAGTACAACTGGATGACTAGGAACAGGAAATTGATCAACCATGAGGTCCTGTTTCAAAGGGGTATAAATCTGAGGTAACATAGGCCATATTCCCTTAGTCATTCATAACAATAGGTAAGACCAAGGAATATAGCTGTGATGTGCAGCAAAAGGTTGTTGAGCTTCATAAAATGGGAAGTGGCTATAAGAAAATAGCACAAGCATTGAAAATGCCCATTTCCATCATCAGGGCAATAATTAAGAAGTTCCAGTTAACTGGAAATGTTATGAATCAACCTGGAAGAGGACGTGTGTCTATATTGTCTCAACACATTGTGAAGAGGATGATTCAAATGGCCAAAAAATCTCCAAGGAACACAGCTGGGGAATTTTAGAAGTTAGTTATATCTTAGGGTCAGAAAGTCTCTAAAACTACAATAAGAAGTCACCTACATCACCACAAGATGGTTGGAAGAGTTTAAAGAAAAAAAGCCTCTACTCTCATCTAAAAACAAACTCAAGCATCTTCAGTTTGTCAGACACTACTGGAACTTCAAATGGGATCAGGTTCTATGGTCAAATGAAACCAAAATAGAGCTTTTTTTTGCAATAAATAATAGAGGTGGTTTTGGCGCATACAGAAAGGTAGCCATATGGAAAAGTCCCTCATGTCCATGGTTAAATATGGTGGTGGCTCTTTAATGTTTTGGGTCTGTTTTTCTTCCAGAGGAACTGGACAATTTGTTAGGATACATGACATCATGGACTCAACAGATATCAACAAATATCAACAGATATTAAATGAAAACCTGATTGCCTCTGCCAGACATCTTAAAGTGAGTCATGATTGGATCTTCCAGCATGACTATGATCCATAACATACTTAAAAATCAACACAGCAATGGTTTACTGACCACAAAATCAAGGTCCTGCCATGGCCATCCCAGTCAACTTACTTGAAACCCATAGAAAACCTGTGGGGTGAACTGAAAAAGAGAGTCCACCAGCGTGAACCTCATGATTTGAAGGATCTCAGAGATTTTGCATGGCGGAATGGTCTAAGATCCCTTTCCATGTATTCTCCAACCTCATCAGGCATTCCAGGAGAATTTTTTGTGATAAACTTTAGTTGTGTTTGCAGTTGTTTGATATCCATGAGCATAGTGTATTTGTGTGAATTTTTTAACCAAAATATCAAAAAACGTTAAACAATAAAGGCAATTTACGACAGCCTTCTTTGTTCATATTTACCTGAGCAAAGGTTGCGATGGACTTTAACAGGATACATGGCAAGCACATCACACACAACACTGTTGCCAAACTGTGACTCAGTGTGGGTTTACAAAGAAATGGCAATGATGTAAAGGGTGTTTAGTGTATAAAGTTACATTTTGCTAAACAAAAAAGTGTTAATTTCCCCTATGTCTGGACACTTTTGGGACACAATGTATATTACAATCTGTAGTTTTATGTAATACTTTCAGTATTTTCAGTTAAACATTTAGTGCAATAGAATGCATTGTGTTTCATGTGTAGCAGTCATAACACCATGAAACAAATGTCATAAATAGTTTTGGTCAATGCCCTTTAACAAATCAAGAATAAAAAATATGTTTACTCAATTTTTTTTTTTTTTTTTTTTTTTTTTTTGGGGGGGGGGGGAGCACACAGAAGTATGTCTTCTTCACTCTGAAGACAAAAACATCAAGTCAGTCATCAAATGAACCCAAATTCTATATAAGAAAGACGAACAGAAATTTGGAAAAGCCAAATTAATTACAATGTGTGATACAGCATCTGCTAAAGGAAATAATAATATCCCCACTAAACAAGCAACCTTGTTCACCATATCTAATAATGTACCCTCCACTCTGTGCTAAACACTTTGAATTTCTACTGTAAAATGAGAAACGTGTAGCATGCGAACAGCAGATTAGATTCAAACCACATTTTTTAAGTGAACCCAGGTCCACTGTAAATACTGCTATACCTGCAGGTGTTTTAATTAATCACTTCAGAGAATTCATACAGAACGTCACACTGGTAAAAATGGGGAATGTCAAGTTATTTCCTAAAACATATCCAATGGAATAGTGCTTCAGAAAGCCACATTCCCTTTCTCTCGCCTAAAGCAGATAGCGTGGCCAAAAATGTGATTGCTAACATACACTGAGACATTGACCAACATACATCCAGAGATCACATTAACCATTAGATGAATATCTCTAAAGATAAGCTATTAAGGTTCTATCATTTTCACAACATTACCTTCTCCTCTGCCCCAGAGAATGTATTTTCAATGTTTATTTGTCTTTCATGATGAATATTAGACAAATGTCTTCAACACCTTCCTCATATTTATTAGCATGAGCCAAAAACTCTCAGAGCCTGCTGTTTGAGAGCTAAGCTGAAGATATTAATTGGGAGAGATGTGTCATGTCTGACACGGGAATATGCCATCGCCCTGGAACCAAAAGACAAAGGAAACTTCCAGAGATGAGCCATCATGCAAGATAGTTTCCAGCATTCTAAAAAACGAACTTGTCTTTTAGGGAAGGGAAATGTTAGATTTATTTAAACAACATGATTATGAATAGTTTTAAACTTTCATGAGAAAGAGAGAGAGGTACATTTTAATCTACTTGGAAATGTCATACTATAATGTTCATTTCTCTCCTAATAAGGCTGCTTAGAGAGGGCTTTGTCTTATTGAGGCATTCTTAAACATCTTTCTGTCTTTGCTTCCGCATCTAATAGATGGAAGTCTCGTTCTTCCCCACTGCTTCCTTTCACCCAAATAACAAACTGAGACTAGCAACTGAAACCCTTCATCCAACAATCAGGAGATTAAATTGGCGCTTTGTAAGTCCTTTTAATTTATTAATTATTTAAGTAGTATTGAAAGAGAGCTGCCAACAAGGGGGATACTTCAAGAGAGCATACAAATAATCTATTCTTTCAACTGTGTAATAATATAAGCCCTAAACACCAGAGTATGTGTAGTAAATCCAATATATCCAGGAGATCCAGCTTTGCCCTCTTTTTGTTTTGTACATTGTGCATTATTTTCCATTTCAGTACTAAAACCCTTACAGACCTTCATAATTCACTGAACACTAGATTTGACTGCAAGTTGAGGTGGATGAATGAAAACACCAAGGCAATAAACAGGCTGTAAACACAGTCAGTAATAAAGCACAGAATAAAGTAAAGTAGATGGCTGGTCTGTTCTATGCCCAATAGTACGACAAGTTAAAAGCCACACTGGCATTTAAAAGACATACTGGCTTTTAGTAGTTGTCTCTACCCAATTATGTATGAGATGTCTCTTTATATCTAACAAGAAATTGATGCATAAAGGCCAACTGTTAAGGTTAACTTAAACGTACTGTACTATCTGCATAAATTGTTTGGTACATACTGTACAGCACACTGTATTTTGCATATATTGCCAAAAACAAATTTAACACTCATCCTATTCATTGCACTTTTCACTTATTCTACTCTTCTTAACTTTGCTTGTTACATTGTCTGTGCCAATATTAGCAAAATACCAGCAAAAGTTAGAATGGTATGCAAACAGAAAATTAACATTTAATATCTTTATCTTGATCAACATTAATAATATCTTGTTCAACGTTTAACATCTTAAGCAAAGAGAATTATAAATTCCAATGAATGACTACTATATTTAAAGTCTACACACACACTTGGCTGCATTATTTGATTTAACTTTTATATTAATTCTTCATATTCCATATTTGCACCTTTAACACTAAAACGGAATTTTACCATGATTACAACTATCATTTATGTATTATTATGTAACATATAAAGAAAGAACATCACGCATGTAGTATGTATAAATGCTCAATTTTAGAATAATATTGTCAGCAAATGTTAGACTTGAGGATTATTTGTCTTTGCTTTTGCTATTATACAAATTAATCTAGCATCTACAAAGTCAAGTGCCTAGCATTCACCTCTAACCATATACAGATGGACAACTGTTACTAACTTGTGTGCCATGAAAGATCTAAAGCATACAGAATTTCACAAATAAAGGGAGAAAAAATTGCCAAAAGCAGCATGCATTTGTTAAATAAATAACAAACAAACAATAAGAGAATCTCCCTCTCCATCAGCGTTCACTCTTTTACTTGGAAACAAAAGTAGTAGAATAAACTCTGACCAGTGAGGTCGGGGCAGGGAGCGAGAAACCAAGGTGAATGATATAAGTCTGTCCTCCAGCACACAGCTCCTCTTATCAACAGGCAGATCAGCACGGTCAAGTGCATAGTGCCAAAATAAATCCTCAGCTCCCAGTCTTTTGGTCCTTAAATGTGCATGCTCCTTCAAAACTCATAAAGGAGAATAAATTATAGAGTATGTCCTCAAACAAACAGGATATTTAATAGTCTCAGATGGAGTCATTTAAGCTGTCTCATATTTCAACTTGACACACAACCTCCAAAACAGGCAAACACACATACCATTGTGTCTAATAACATTAGCCCATTATTTCAAGAACATTTCTGAATTTTAATTTTATAATAAAGCTTGTTTTGAAAACAAATATATATTATATTACCCTATATATTTGAATTCACTTTACATTACATTCACATAACTTAGATTTACACCAATGTTTGTCTAACCTGATCGTTTAACTCAAGAGGCTATAGGTCTTTTTGTTTTTATAATAAAAGAATAAAAAGAATAAGCATAATCCAACCTTGCCAAATTGTCCAACATAGCGATATCAGTTTTCTGAGATCTGATATCTTTCTGATTAATTAAAATTTCATACATACAGAAGAAAGTTGTAGTTCATCATACCTGTTGTGTGCTAGGAGACCCATTCTCTCTCAAACAGGATCTCAGAGTAGACTGTGTGGATATCCGTACTAGGTTTCAATGATATAGTTTACTTCTTTATGCTGGAATGGGACAAATATGTCGCATTAGTGCTCTTTTACCTATTTCTACCCAACACTTTTATGCTTGTCAGATATCCCCTTTGAACAATTAAGCAAAGTGTGCAAAAAAAATTAATTAAATTTGCAAATGTGGAAAAATTATCACCTTTTAAAATAAATATTTTGTAATTATTTCCTAATTCAATTGAGCTGCATTTACAGCCCTAAAAAGGTCTTGTTTATTGTCCAGGTCTCTGTAGTCATTCTAAAGTAAGCTCCACATAAATCCCCTTTTAAAAGCCGGACAGCATCCAGCTGTGTGTGGAGCGTCTCTCTCTCTCTCTCTCTCTCTCTCTCTCTCTCTCTCTCTCTCTCTGGGAGTTTGCATCCAATTCCATCTAGTGCAGTTCTATCACACGGGAGACGGAGCTGGCCCCACCCCAATAGCACAGGCGCACGCACACGCATTCACAACACAGAAGAGAAAAAACTGCACTGGACTCATAGGTGGAATGCTGTTCCTGTGGAGAATTTGAGAAAAATAAACCCTTTTTTTGAACTGATCTCCTACAGAAATAACTGAATTCAGATTTTTATGTGAAACTACACATCTTCCATCATGTTCCATATTGGACCCAAGGATGAAAAACAAAACCTCACTTCTTTCATTTTCATACACATCCATTTTCTCTTTGATTTGATCTAATTTACAGCAACAGACCTGAGCGACTAAATGAAATTTCACTGTAATAAAGATGGACCAGTGCTCCTGATTAAACTAATATTAGATTATCAGTTGACCCAGTTATAGACTGTATATCTAAGATCCCATATGATTATTGAAATTTAGGTTTCAGCAGGGTCAGCTATCACAGTATGCTAAACATATTAATTTTTGTCAAAATCAAACTGAATCTGGTAACTATGCTAACATATGGTGTATTTTGGCCATTGATTATAACACACTTGGAAAGTCGGAAATAACAGCCCCCTATTAAGAGGCTCCAAATTGTTACCTTGATTTTGTACAATGTCAAAAATAATTCAAAGTTCGTGAGCTACTTCAAAAGGAGCCATACCCACATCAAATGAATTTCCTCTTTCCTTATGAGTTGTTGAGAAATCCTAGCACCGGTTCAGTGTGTTTAGTCCAGGGTGCGTGCCATTGGCTAATAAAGAGCAGGAGAGTTCTCTAACGAGCTCTGGCTCAGCCATGTTACTGAGGTTGCACTGTTTACAACAGAATTGCATTCATATAAACTAGCCCCGCATGACATGGGGTTATACAAATGTGTTTCTTTAGAACAAGGATGCTGCAAGTTGTTTCTGTATTATTCTATTTGTTATTGTTATTGTTGTTTCGTGTTGCATAATAATAATAATAATAATAATAATAATAATAATAATAATAATAATAATAATAATAATAATAATAATAATAATAATCAGAAGAAGAAGAAAGTTGTAGTAATGGTAGTAGTAGTAGTAATACTAGTAGTAACAGTAGTAGTAGTAATAATAGTAGTAGTAGTAGTAGTATCAATGGTAGTTATAGTAGTAATAGTAGTATTAGTAGTAATAGCAGTAGTGTTAGAAATTGTAATAGTAGTAGTAGTAGTAGTAACAGTAGTAGTAATAGTAGTAACAGAAGTAGCAGTAGTAGTAGTAGTAGTAGTAGTAGTAGTAGTAGTAGTAGTAGTAGAAGAAGAAGAAGAAGTAGTAGTATTTAAACTACCAGATAGTGCAAAACGTATCAAAGTTTTTGCACCTCTGGGCTCTTCACGCCTGAAATAGCGCAACAGATTAAAGTTTTTCATTGTGTTCCATATCTTCTGAACTGTGATCATCAAATTTCTTGATCAACATTACACAGCTTTGCAATTTTGACCATCTTACCTCCACCCAATTAGATTGTGAGCCATTCTAAGCATGAGCTTGGAATAGTCTAAATGTCACCTCAACAGTTAAACAATTGAAAAATATATTGACAATTGTAAACAATATGGCTGGTCAAACACATTCCAGTTAATCGTTTCAAAGAGAGCCTTGGTTGAAACAGCTGTAACTCACAAATACTCCTTCGGATCAGTAGATCCTATGGAGTAACACAGAGTTTGTGGTGTGTTCATCAATAGGGGGAGCTATAACCCTTAAACGGTGTGTGATTTGCGTCAAAATTAGAAATAGAACCCAACAGAATGTATTATAATTTATTGTTTTTATATAATATATTTTATATAGTATATATTTATTATTATTATTATTATTATTATTATTATTATTATTATTATTATTATTATTAGGCCTACTTAAATAATGGAAATTGTATTTTGTAATTAGCATTTAGTGTTTTAATTTGTACTTATTTTTAGTTCATCAGCTAAAGCTTAAGAAGACTCTAACTGATTGGGAGCAAACTCAATACGATTTTTCGGTGAATTACCTATATCAACAGGCGATATTGCAGTGATCACAAAAATTAGACCAGTTTTTGTAAAATAGTTTGGATAATAACAATAACTATATTTAACTGTATTTAATAAATAACTATAAATAACTGTATTTCATTCATTCATTCATTTTCTGTAACTGCTTTGTCCTGTCAGGGTAGCGGTAGGTCCACATGAAGACAGGAACGCACCCAATCCAACACACACACAAACGCATGCACACACAGAGACACACACACGCACGCACACACGCACAAACGCAAACACAAACACACACGCACGCACGAACGCACGCACACCCACACGCACACACGCACATACCAAGGGCGTAACCATGTTATGGACATTGGGTGGGGTCCAAGCGCTGGGACATTGTGGGGGGTCCAAGGGCTGACCCACCGACACCCCGACAACCCCCCCCCCCCCCCCC
>JAFFST010044846.1:125539-151355 GCA_022414735.1 Noturus placidus | reverse complement strand
ATCTCTTGTGTTGTCCTTGACTATTGTTTAAATTGGTTTGATGTTCCGAAACACTTAAGTGTGACAAACATGCAAAGGAACAGGAAATGAGGAAGGGGGCAAACACTTTTTCACACCACTGTATGTACAGTGTAGTGGGTGACTGATAAATGCTATTGCTTTTTCATACAATACAGCTGAACGAAATGACATGGCAGGAGTTGATGCATATTTTCAGTCTGTGTTTCCTCAATACAGATTTTTTTTTACTCATTCAAAAAAACTTGTGCTGTAATGTGCATAGGAGTACAGCCAGGTATAAAAGGCAGGCACTTAAAGAAACAATGGAGAGCAGAGCAAAAGGCAAGACAAAAGTTGTTTTATTTTTATCTTTATGTAACTTTGTGCAAATTTTGTGCTTTTATTTTGGTTTTTGTACTTTTGGTATTATTTGTATGGATTAATTTTGCGTGGAAAATAAGAATAGCCAGTGTATGTTATAACTTGATACAGCCCTATTTACTACTTTAACTGAATGAACTGACCAGTCATAGGCATCATAGCTCAGTTAATTACACCCTTTACCTAACTAAAGTAACTATTCAGAAAAGACAAACATTGTGTATGGTGAGCAAACATTGTATTCATGAATTAATATTGTTGAGTGATTGATCAATAAACTATGCACCCACCTGTTGCTGTCATATTTTGCAATTTAGTGCTTTGTTAATTTACACAATCAAAATATTGTCAAAAGACATTGTCAGCCATCACTTCAGTAAAGACAGTTTATTTATACACAGATTTTGCCAGCTATTGCTAGTTGTTTTAAACATTCCAGGGTTGAGAAACTAAACTGTAATCTTATTATATTTGTTTTTGTTCACTCCTGCAGGGGCAGCAAGGAAACGTGAAAATGAAGTAGAATATACAGTATAACATCTACAATAATGCCATAAAAATATATTTGTAAAGATATCCTGTAGACATCAATAGAGGACATTTAGGAGCTGTCTAAAAAAGATATCACACAAACTTTCATTCTGGCTACTCAGTGTATGTATTTTAAATATCAAATAAAGACATTTAAATGACGTCTTTTGGACATGTCTGTGCTCAGTGGGAAATGTCTGGAAGGTTTCTGAAGGATGAGTAAGCTGCCCGTTTTAAAATGTCTATAATAAATCTTTTGCATGTCTCCTCCATGATAAAAGTCTTTCACTCAAATATTTCTTTCATACATGGCAATATGATCTCAATGTTGGATCATAAATGTATCTATGGAAAATGGTGTGATAATGTGTCATATAAAGTACCAAGCTTGGAAATATTAAAATGTCATTTGTATGTCATTCAATTGTAATTTTAAAATCTATATTCATTATTGAACAAAATGAGTTTTTTTGGGGTTTTTTAAAAGGTCTTTAGTTATTTATAAAATTATAGGGTTGTGCTGGACTTCAGGATAGTTATACCAGTTTACAGCAAGGGCCACCAGAATTTATTGTGGTCAAGTGAAAAATGTTCTCTCCTCATGCTTTTGTGAGAGAGAATCCACCTTCAGGTTTTTTGGGACCTAGTCATGTGGTAAGTACGAAGTGGAAGCAAATAAAGAATACTGCCTATCGAGCATGTCAGGAATGCAAGCATTTTGCAACTAATTATCAATAATTATGATTGGTTAAAATAAGGAAGAGCAGTGCTTAACTGGCTTAAGATGCTTGTGTGACAACACAGCTTTAGTGCCAGCATAGACCTCAAATACAAACCAAGGATTCATCCCAGTGTTTCAATTTGGGAGCACCAGTAAAGCAATCCTTCAGTACACTGATTGTATCATTTAAAATGTTGGTTTAAAACCTTTAAAACTTTGGACTCTAGGAGCGAATATTGGTAGCACTGTAGTTTAGACCACCACTGTCAATTCCAAGATGAGCCCAAGACAAGTACTAGCCAAGATTGAGTCAAGGCTTATGGAGTGTTAAAGGGATGTTAAAAAAACAAGAATACAAAAGTTAGCAAATTATTTAACAATTATTTAACAGCAATTATTGGTGCTTATATTATGACAAAGTACCCAAAACACAAATTCAGACAGCAACATGTCAACCTTGCAGAAAATATTGTGATTAACAGACAATATAATAGATATAATAGATACACATGATGCATATGGTTGATTTTCTATTTCTCTATCAGGATCAATTACTAATAATTATTTTAAAATCCATTACATGTTATTACACATATGAGTTTAAATATACCAGACTAGTGGATGTTGTAGAAGCAGCTTTTTGTTGTTGTTGTTGTATGGAGCTACTGTTCTGTTCTAATTATTTCCAACTGAAAAATTCAGGTAAATAGTGTGTGCAGTAACTGCTTGCAGCAAGATTCTACTGAAATCAGATGGTTGGTAATATCAAACTTTTCACACTTTATTGTTTTGCCTCAACTTAGTGACAGCCTCTAACATTTTACTGACAGAGATACTCAGACAGAGAAAACTCTGAATCAGGAGTTTCCTGATATGATTAAACAAGTGAAGTAGGTTCTTCTTTTGACCACATTCAAATCAGGTATTCTCTTACATTGTTTGATGTGTCGTTTATCCACTATTGACCTGAAATACCTGAATGTTTGAATATAAAACCAACATTACTGCAGTGAATGTGATACAATACCACCACCTTAGCCACATCATACCTCTATGAAGCCCATACAGCAAACTCTGATATAGATTGTCAACAGACAGTAATGTGAAAACACTGAACACTGAGCAAACGGTATATTCAAGCTAATCCAGATGAATTTCCAAATAAATAAAATACAAAGATAGGCCCTTAACTTAGATGCAATATTTACTTGCAGCAAAGTAATCCATGTTAAACACTCTACTGAGGCTCCCCCCCCCCATGTTTTGTGTTATACTATATTTGCTTTAGCTAATATCAAAAGCCCAAATGACTGCACATGCATTCCCTCCTATTGTCATAAATTAAACCGATACGACTAATAAGCAAAGTATTGAAATTGGACAAATTAGACTGGAGCAATATTTATTTTAAAATATTCCAATCACTGGAATAAGAACCTGTATATTTATTCATAGCTTTTGACTAATTTGGGGTCCCATTTTCATCTCATGCCCTGGGATACAGCCAGGTCAGCCTTCGTACAAGTCTGCCCATGCCAAAAACCACCAAATCCTTTAATTTCCAAGCCAAGCCTTTACTTCAACTAGTTGGCTTCATATTCATGGATTGCCCCAATGATTGGTCTAAGTTTTCTAAAAGAAAGAATTACTTCTTGTCAAACTTGATGCATGCAAACTGAAAAAGATAAAACAAACCTTATTTTTACAAATACTCTGTTAAGACCAAGATCATATTTAGCAAGCACAGCTGCCCAAGGAATAGACAAGTCCAAGTACAAATATCAATACGGCCAAGTCAGTACAGCAAACATCATGAGACTGGACTTGAGTCCTGTCAAAACAAAATAATCTTAGTTGTTCCACAGCCCAGTCCACCCTACTCCTATTCTATTTTTCAGCATTCAGTTAGATTCACCTGCTTCTAATTAGACTACACTATATAAACTCTGTTTGAAGAAACAATGGCATTTAAGCACTTCCTCTCATTTGAGCAGTATTTGTTCATCCTTCAGACAGCTACTCAAGAGCAACAACCTTACAGCAACCTTAACTTCCATTGACTGATAGACACTGAAAAAAAATATTAGCATAATAAAGTCTGTTTTAAGTGTTGCATTCATATGCATCTTATAACTGACACTGAAAGCACTGTCTGACTCAGTCTACCTCCAGCGTAGACAGCTGCATTGCCAACTTAACAAGCATCCTGGGGATTAATGATATTTAATGATAGGTTTATAACTTCAACATCAGACTTCTCCAAGCAGCAGGATGTGAATGTCAGAATAATATATGTGGATGTTCTTCAAATCTATCACTCAGAAAAGAACATAATATTCAGTGGTGGGCCAGAAATTGAGGAAAACTCAAATGTCTGAGGATATGATGATCTGGAACACAATTCCTTTTGCTAAGTTAATGGATTAAACATTTTTGACCTACTACTGGGAGTAATAAATGTGCAAACCTCTCTGTAATCTGAAAACACCATTCTCTCATGATGGAATATATGCTTAGTTTATAATGTTACAGAAACAATAAAATATCTCAAGAATTGTAATATAAGTAAACAAATAAGTAAGACGTAGCTTATGCTGGACAAATGTACATTTATTAGATATATTATTTTAATTTATGTTTAACAAGTAAAATATGTCTTCATTCCCACAAGACTAAGGCATTGCTGATTCCTACAGTCATGTGAAAAAATGACAACTCAGGGAAATTAATGGCTTTTTTGACATATTTGAACAAACAAACATTTGAATATCTTTGAAACAGTGCCTATTAATGAAGTTGATATACTTGGATAAATCCCTCCACAACATTTCAATTGGATTAAAATCTCGGCTTTGACTAGGCCATTTCATAACACTCCAATTCTTCTTTTTTTAGACATTTCTGGGTGGATTAGCTAGTGTGCTTACAATCATTATCCTGTTGAAAGGTCCACTTTCGGTTCAATTTCAACTTTTGGACAGATAGCCTCACATTATCTTAAAGCAGTCTTTGATATGATGCAGAATTCATAGTTGAATTAATTAATGTAAGCTGTCCAGTCCCTGAGGCACTGAAGCAACTCTAAACCATAGCATTTCCACAACTGCTTCACAGTTGGTATGAGGTGCTTCTCCTGAAAAGCTGTCTTTGGTTGCTTCCCAACAACTCTATCTTTGATTCGTCTGTCCAGAGCACATTATTCCAAAAGGCCCGGTCTTTGCCGATATGCTAATTGGCTAACTGTAGTCTTGCAAAGGCTTTTTCCTGGCACACCTCCCATACAGGTAAAATTTGTACGATCTCTTTCTGATTGTAGAAGCATGCACTTTGACACCAACATTTGCGAGACTTACTAGCAGATCCTGTGATGACTTCTTTTTTCATCAAACGGTCTGCCCTTAGACTGAATTTGCTGGGATGGCCAGTCCTGGACACATTGGCAGTCATTTGAAATCTGCGCCATTTGTAGATGAATTTCCTTACAGTGGTATTTAAAATAATTTTGGAGATCTTTTTAAATCCCTTACCAGACTCATATGCATCCACAACCTTTTTTCTGAAGGCCTTACAGATCTCTTTAGATCTTGGCATGATGACACTACACAACTCAATAACAAATGGAACACCAGACACTAGATACATTTACATTACATTTACATTTATTCATTTAGCAGACGCTTTTATCCAAAGCGACTTACAAGTGCACACTCACACACCAATGGTAGCAGAGCTTCCATGCAAGGTGCTAGCTTGCCATTGGGGGCAACTTAGGGTTCAGTGTCTTGCCCAAGGACACTTCGGCATGGGATCACCCGGGCCGGGATTCGAACCTCCAACCCCACGATTCGTGGATTAGTGGACACCCCGCTCTACCGAATGAGCCACAGCCGCCGATATGAGAGGGGTATAAATAAGACAGGTTCGCCCTGCACTTCCTAAGCAGGTTTTAACCACTGGCACCAAATCTTGAACACCTGATTCTAATTTTACATTTACATTTACATTTACTCACTTAGCATACGCTTTTATCCAAAGCGACTTACAAATGAGAGATACAAGCAAAGTGATGCAAGTAATTTTATAACTTGATTTTTTAACGTGTCATTTGATAGCGTGACAACTTCATTAATAGCACTTCATTAATAGATTAAGTTCTTTCCCACGTGAAAGATCAGAAAAGTCTCTGCTCTCTGGGTAGGAGGGGGCACAGTCTATATCCATATCAATCACAGTGACACTAGCTAATCATGGACATCTATGAGCTCATGCATGCAGAAGGGAGCAGATAGAGCTTGCTTCCAAGTGTATTTGACCACATAATGTAGAATAAGCTTCAGTTTGAAAAGATGGGGCTGGCTTACTGTGTGTTGGAGGAAGCATGTGATAGCCTTCCCAATTCCCAATTAGTACCTATTATATGATAGGGGAGACCTGACTGGTGGCTGGAATTTGGCCAAGACTCAGTTATGGAGAGGACATATGAAGCCTCTCACCATTTGTGCATTCCTTTGTCTCCTTGAATATCATTTGTGCACATTTACATAGAGAGAGGGGTTGCCTCTGAAATCCTCCACCATCTCCACAGTCTTTTAGGTGTTCAGCACCAGGTGATTGTGAACACACCAGGACATCAGCTGCTCAACTTTATTCCTATAGACAGACTCATCACCATTGGTTATGAGGCAAATTACACTGATGTCATATGCAAATTTCAGGATGTTCATAGATGGTTTCTTGGAGACATTCATTGGTACAAAGACTCAAAAGAAGGAGCAAGAGTACATAACCTTGCAGTACTCCAGTACTAAAGCCACTGAATAGTATGGCTCGACTTGACTCGGCTCACTTTACTTTTCTGAGCATGCTTTTCCACTGCAGTTTAGTGCCGCCTAAACATAGGTGCCATCTTCCACTCGCCTTCACATAGGAATAATGTTGTATTATTGAAGCCCTGTACAAATACACGGTACGGCCATATTCCAAATGCCTCTTCTGTTCACTGAACATGGACCCTATTAAGGATGTAAAATAGCATTCTAAGATCAATGTAGTGCTCGATATTAGTAAGATTCAGCTGTGACAGGGGTGACTTTGATAAATGCCTGTTTGGAACTCTGTAACAAGTGGTATGTAAAAATCTAAAACAGAAAAGTTTGTTGTAATTTTATCTGTAATGAGAAATTAATCATAATTTTAAATTCATTGAATATTACCACATGCAAAGTATGTATAACACGACACATTTATTCAGGCACAATACAGAACTCGTAAAGGAGAATCCCATCTCCCTCAGTGCATGGCTCACATTTAGTATTGGCACGGCTCGCTTGGAAGCTCGACCGAGGTGGTACCTAAACAAGTACCAGGAACCAGGTCCTATCCACAGTGGAAAACCCCCAATAAGTGAGCAGAATCAAGTCAAGCCAAGCCATACCATTCAGTGGAAAAGTTCCATAATGTGTCCCAGGTGTCTGCCATGTGTTTTCCTAGCCACACCTGCTGTTTCCAATTTTTTCAGGAAAGCCCTGATCCACCAACAAATGAAATCTGGCATAAATAGCTGGGACAGTTTGACCTGCAGGAAGCCTGGCACTATGTAGCTAAAAGCAGAGCTGAAATTCACAAACAGCTCTCAAGCATGCAGTAGGTCCCTGGACTGTCAAGATGCTGTTGCATGTACTGCAGGGCCAAATTGACAGTAGCATTGACAGACCTGTTTGCTCTGTATGCAAACTGCAGGGGGTCTGTATAGCCTTTGGGTGCTTTAGGACCAGGCGTTCAAAGACTTTCTGATCTGTAGTCATTCAGTCGTGTAATGTTTGACTTTTGGGGGACTGAGATGATGGTAGAGGTCTTGAAGCATGTGGGAAAAGAGCAAAATTCCAATGATTTGTTGAATATGGCTCTGAAAATTTGGGCTAATTGTTCAAGAAAATGCTTTAGGGTGTATGCTGAGCCTAAATCTGGGCCAGGAGTTTTTCTCACCATTTGTCTCTAGAAGAGCCTGTAGACATCCTGCTTGTTGATAGTGAAATACATACATACATACATACATACAGTGGTGTGAAAAAGTGTTTGCCCCCTTCCTCATTTCCTGTTCCTTTGCATGTTTGTCACACTTAAGTGTTTCTTGTGTTTACTTGTGTTGTCCTTGACTATTGTTTAAATTGGTTTGATGTTCCGAAACACTTAAGTGTGACAAACATGCAAAGGAACAGGAAATGAGGAAGGGGGCAAACACTTTTTCACACCACTGTACATGCATACATACATAGAAACATACATACATAGAGTCCAATTAATTCACATTCTCTATTTTGACAGAAGGACAATGGCTGTAAAATCAGAGTGTTCCATTAAAGAATGCCACCTGGTTTATTCATCAGTTAATATATCACTAATATCTCGGAATATACTAGTAAGCCTGTTGCTTTGTGTTTTCTCACTGAAAGACTGCACTATTGTAATACAAGGAGTAGCAACAAAGGAATAAAATGCAATCCATGGGAAATCCTACAACCCCAATTTTGAAAAAGTTGGGACAGCGTGGAAAATGCAACAAAAAATGAGTAATTTGAAAATTCAATTCACCCTGTACTATATTGAAAACACATTATTAATGCATTATTGGTAATTTATTATTGAAAATATACACTCATGTCAAATCTGATGACTGCAACAAACTCCAAAAACATTGGGGCTGTTTACCACTGTGTAACATCACCTTCTCTTTTAATAACACTTATTAATCATTTGAGCACTGAAGACATCAGTTGGTTAAGTTTAGCAAACAGAAATTTTCCTCATTCATCCATTATGCATTTCTTCAGCTGTGCAACTGTACTGTATTTTACGCTTCATAATGCACCAGACATTCTCAATCAGAGACAGGTCAGGACTGCAGGCAGGCCATGCTATCACCCACACACTCTGCTTGCTCAACCATGTGGTTGTAATCTGGGCAGAATGTGGTTTGGCGTTGTCCTGCTCTGGATGGCAGCATATGTTACTCAAAACTGTGTACATACTGTATCTTGATGCATTAATGGTGCCCTCACAGATGTACAAGTTACCCATGCCATGGGCACTGACACACCCCCATACCAAGACAGATGCTCGCTTTTGAACCTGACGCTGGTAACAGCTTGGATGGTCCTTTTCGTCTTTGGCCCGGAGAACACAGGCTGTTTTGTCCAAACAAGAACTATTTGAAATGTTCACTCGTCGGACCACAAAACATGATTCCGCTGTGCTACTGTCCATCTCAGATAAGACCGAGCCCAGAGAAGTCGGCGACTTGATTCCTTGAGTCGATTAATTTTATTGTGTACTGTGAATGGTAAATGGTCTGCATCTGCCCCTTTTATAATATTATAATAACCCTTCCCAGACTGATGTATTTCAATCACGCTCTTCCTCATCATTTCTGGAATTTCTTTAATTTTTGGCATAGTGCCTTACTGGGTAAGACCTTTTAACCAACTTCATGCTGTTGAAAAGTTGTATTTAAGTGATGATTTGATTGAACAGGGTTTTCAGTAATCAGGCCTGGTTGTATCTAGTCCAGTTGAACCCCATTACAAATACAGTTTCATAGATTTTGGAAATTACTAACTACGGGGCAAATACATTTTTACAAAGGCCTAGTTAGCATTGGATAACTCTTTTGCTTCAATAAATAACATTATCATTTAAAAACAATTTTGTGTTTACTCAGGTTGCCTTTGTTTCATCTTAGAATTTTTTTTTTTTTTTTTTCAGTTTTATTTGTATAGCGCTTTTAACAATGGATTGCACATGCACCCGTGGAACAGTCCTTAAGACACTAACAGTTTACAAGTGGTAGGTAATTAATGTCACAGTTACAATGACTTGGGACATTAAAAAGACCTTTCAGCTGACTCTGAAAAACACCAGAAGAAAGATGTCTAGGGTTCCTGCTCACCTGCGTGAACATGCCATAGGCCTGCTGCAGGGAGGTATGAGGACTGCAAATGTGTTCAGAGCAATAAAATGCAATGTCTGTAATGTAAGACGCCTAAAACAGTGCTACAGGAAGAACGGAAGGACAGCTGGTCGACCATGGATTGGAAAATTACATGTAACCATGTGTCCTCCCAGACGTGATCGAGAACTTGCAAATGCCTTTGTGGAAGAGTGGAGTGACATCTCACAGCAAGAACTGACAAATGGTACAGTCCATGAATATGAGATGCTCTGTAGTACTTAAAGAAGTTCGAGGACACCAGATACTGCCTGTTACTATTGATATTGACCCCCCCAATCCCCCTTTGTTCAGGGACTCATTATTCCATTTCTGTTTGTCAAATGTCTGTGAATCTTGTTCAGTTTATGTCTCAGTTGTTGAATGTTTATATGTTAATAAAATATTTACACATGTTAAGAAATTTACTGGAAATATAAGCAGTTGAATTTGAGAGGACGTTTCTTTTTTTTTTTTTTTTTTTTTGCTTAGTATATTATAGTATATTAAAGTATATTAAAATATTTACACTGAAACTTAAAACTAGTCTTTGTCATAACTCACTGTATAAATGAATCAGAATGACCTTAAATATTCAAAAAAAAAAAAAGTCAGAGAGAAAAGAGTATTCAACGAGTATACAACTTTTGGTTCACCATATGCTGCGAGACAGCACATTTACTGTCTGATTTGCTCAGCATTTGCTCAGCGTTTGTTTGATCAAATCAATATTGCTTGTGATTTTGTGTGCCATTGGTGGTTGATGACTCACTGATATGTGAGTCTAGCCACAGAGCTTTCATTTAGAGGAAACAGATTCAAGTTTTGTGAACATTTGAGAAACCAATCATGTTTTGGCACTGGCATCGCAGACCAATCATCATATAAAGGAGACACAGTTAGGATTCTGACTCCTTTTTTTTTTTAGGAACAAATATTTTTTTTAAACTGTGAGGCACTCTGGCCCATGTACCCTATGTACAGTAAATCTGTTGTCTGTTTTTCTAGCAACAAATGCAATTCTTTGGTCAGTATATTTGGTTGGATTGGCGCTTCTCCTCTGTCCAGCAGATCCCTGTGTTTGGTGGCAGTTGACAGTGAAACTATAAACAATACCCTGTGGACAGCTATATCCTGTGATCAGCAGCCACTGATCTGATGTTTATAAAGCCTCAATGTTGCAGTTGCAGAGAGAAAAACCAGCCTACCTTCAACTTATTATTTTCAGCAATGTCACCAGTATGCCCCAGCACTTCTTGTGAATGATGCCTGCCCTAGAGGCTTTGGCATGCCCTGATCTGACACAAACCCATTTTGTGTTCTGAGTTGTTGCAGTAGCATAAATGTGGCCCACACTGTATTTCATGTAACTCCCTCCATCCACTTTTGTGTGTGCTTTTTGTTCTTTAACATTCACATGAATAATGTGATGGTGATAGTGATATCTGTTTTTTGATTTTGGGTTGCTTTCATGTTCCCCATTCATTATGCCTACAGTATATATGATTATAGAGCATATATATGAGATGACTAAAATAATTTATGTCTATATATCTGGAGTTGATAAGTCTCTTGCAATTCTTAAAGAGAGAATCTAAAACAGATCCTTCCTGGCATATAACAGTTTAAGCGTGTGTTCTGGAATTAACCCACTATCAATAACATCTGTTCTGACAACACAGTTGAAATGTCTGGGTCATGACACAACTCAGAAGTTTAGAATCAAGTGTAATACACAATGTTTATTAACAAAAGAATTTGATTACAAAAGCCAAACCTTTAGTCCAGCATGCATGCTAGTGTAAAAACGTTCCCAGTACCATGAATCTGAAGAACAGATTTGCATTTACCTTGTATGAGTGAACTTGAAGGACACAAAAATTGAGAGCTGTAAGAATTTGAAAGGGCCTATGCACTTGTTTTTAGTGCTAACGGCTACCAACTTCATGAGCCATGGCATGTAGTATTCTAGATTAACTAGCTAGTTAAAGTTATCACCAAAAAGTTGTAAGTTGGTTGCACACAGGAACACAAGAAACATGTTAAGACTTAAAAAATAAAAACTAAATATTTTACAAGGTATTCTTGGTTAGAGATATATTTGAATATTTGAAAAGATAAAGAGTCAGGTACAGTATGGTGAGGTTTCTTAAGTGAATATAAGTGTGGCAAGGATTACTGTCTGATAGCCCAACTATCATTTAACTGACTTCAAAGGGTGACGGTTCTCAGTTAAAATAATTTTTTAAGTCACCTTTTTCAGTTCTCTCACTGGCACTGCAAGCAACAAATGCATTTTCCAGTATAATATATCGCAAATGGAGCTATCCCCAGATGCCATAACAGCTTCACCTATTAACCATCAAATGTGTTGCCAGATGAACATCTTGACATTATGCAACAACTGAAGTTTAACATCCATGCTCAGTTTTTACCAGTATCAACACACACGTATATACATATGTTTTCCTGTTATATACACTGACTGTTAATCTTTTTATTTTTACTTTACTCAGGGGAGTTTAGGCTATAAATGGACAACAGAATGTCTACCAAACTCTAATACAAAATATAGGATATGGACATCCTCCCTGTTATTTCAGTAAACTTTATTAAATCTATTTAGAAAAGTAAGAATATCGTATTTTCCGGTGTATAAGCCGCTACTTTTTCCACACACTTTGAACACTGCGGCTTAAACAACAATGTGGCTAATTTATGGATTTTTACAGGCTAGCGAGCTTCATGCCACCAAAACATTAAGCCTCGTCACATCGGACCAATGAAATTACCGGACTGGTCACAGTGGACCAATGAAACTTGTTCAAATTGTCACGCCTCGCCAGTGGGTGGCACTGTGGCGCAGCCAAGCCGAACGGATACGTGACTCCTTCTTTACTGGTTTCACACTTCCGGGGTTTTGTGTTATCATTTTGATGTGTGTAATCTGCACTAGTTGTTCAGGGTTAAGTTAAGTGCCTTGTTTATACGTCTGAGTTACTGCGCACTGCATTGTTTGTAGTATGTTTGTGGCACCTGCACCTGCTTCTGTCTCTGCCTCATTCCGTGACACGAATTCTGTTCTAAATTCTTCAGAACAGTCATTTTGTTTTTCCTGATGTTACGGCGCACCTTAGCATTGCGACGCAGCCGCGGTCTAATCGCATGACTCGTTTTGTTTTGTTCCGGCTCGGACATTAGATTAAGTTTCATCATGATTTGTCCCAGGTGTGTTTTAGTTTGATCATGTGTCTTTTTTAAACCCCTTGGTTACTGCGCATGGGGCGCGTTATTGTTTGTGTGTTTCCTATTACGTACGTGTGTGAAGAACATCCAATGTAGCATCTGTAGTTAGCATGCTAAGCGGTCTATGTGTTATGCCTCGTATTCTGCCTTGACCCTAGTTTCATGTTTCCTAAGTATAGACCGTACTCCTTTGTTTACTAGTGTTTGGTTTCTGTTTGTTTAATAATAGACTACATCCCCTGTGACTACTTCCTGTTTAAGCCTGGTCCATAACACCTGATAGGTAACTGTATTTTTATATTTTTTTTAATCAGCCGTGTTACCGGCACTGTTCAGAAAGCATTTAAAAGTTAAAAATAATCTTTGTGTAACATCTTTCTGTGGAACATCTTTCTGTGTAAATATCTTTCTGTGTAAATATCTCCTGTTATAATGCGGATACCTGCGGCTTATAGACAGGTGCGGCCTATATATGTAAAAAAATAATAAATAAATAATTTGGTGGGTTCAGCTTATATTCAGGTGCGCTCTATAGTCCGGAAAGTACGGTAGTTGTGCTGTTGTATGAAAATACTGTGGATTTGTATCATAAATACTAGTGGCTTTCCTACTGAAAAGTATGTTATATTGAGGTTTGTGCTCAGTAAAGCATAGTGTATATTGCACAATAATATACAGTAGTCTCTCTATATTTCTCTTTCAACATGTTCATGATGGTGAAAAGATTGTGGCATGCTTTGCAATCAGTATTGGCAGTTTATGGTGTGTTTAGTCGTAAAAATTTTAAAATGTAACAAAAAAAATCTCAATTTGGACTACCTGAGAAATCATTGTTGCTTAAGCATACTCAAGTTTGACACAAAGAGGTTTGGGCTATCAAGATCATGCCAAAGTCTACTGAGAACACCTAATAAAACCTTTTACCCTGCCACATGAATGTATGTGGAACTCAGGAATGTTATGGGAATTTTCTTTGAAATCTTTCCCACTGTTTCAAGCTAAGGATTGATCGTGCTGCAAATGTTGTGCCCAGAATATTTGCAACTGCCAACATGTGTTTGCCACATTGGTACTAATAGAACTTGAAAGGAATACTAGCTCCAGGTTCGCATACTAGCTTTCAGGTGTCTTGTATCCTTTATCAATGTTTGAAAAAGAATTGGATGAAACACATTCACTCCTGTATATGAGAAAGGTTTATGAGAATTCTCAAACTTAAATGAAACAGTTAGCTTTGACTTACTTTATTTACAAATTTATTATAAATCTGTCAGTACTTATTCTTGCACAGTATGTTGATGTATTACAATTTGTTCAAGGACAGTCTTACGGAAGACACACTTAATTGGACTCTTGCTACACAGATTCTTCTCATCATGGGCGGCTGTGGCTCAGTCGGTAGAGCGGGTTGTCCACTACTCCACTAATCGTGGGGTCGGTGGCCCGGGTGATCCCATGCCGAAGTGTCCTTGGGCAAGACACTGAACCCTAAGTTGCCCCCGATGGCAAGCTAGCACATTGCATGGCAGCTCTGCTACCATTGGTGTGTGAGTGTGCTCTCATTTGTAAGTCGCTTTGGATAAAAGTGTCTGCTAAAAATGTAAAATCATATTATCAATAGTAGTTTTGTGGTCAAAAAAAGAAATTGCCTACCAGACACTATAACAAAACCTATTGCCATTATATCTTTAGATTATAGAATAAACTGTGTCCCTTTTTCTCTGTTTATACAGACTATGATGCATGTCTTATGGCTCATATAATACTAGTTTTGGTCATATTAACCTTCATAAACAGAACCAAAAGCTGACTTCACAGGACAGACACCAAGTAATAAAAATTTAATTTCATCAAACTGTTTTAAATTCTGGAGCATATTTTACATCAGACACAAGGCATTTCACAAGATCAACTGGAGCATCAGCTCGAGCTATGTTTATTGTCCTTTTCACCAAACTGGTCTCTTCTTTCACACATCACATTCAAGCTTTTCATCCAGTAAACATTACAATATTTCTCCAGAGAAATAGATTCCTGAATTTGTGTCCTGTAAACCTCTTTCATCTTCTGTACTTGTAGTAGGCATACAGCAAATGATTTACATACATGACAGGACAAAACCTACTACAGTAATGTTGTGTGACATCAGTGGACATGGCAAATTATACTTTTTAGAAAAATAAAATCTTTTGACTTAAAATATGAAGGTTTATCAGGTGAAGAAGAAAAGGAAAGGGATGCCAATTTTACTGGAAGCACCTGTCATGGATATCCCAGAGGCTACTCTGGACTAGACTTCCCAACAGCAGCTGCAACTACATCATGGTCACATTGTCACGCCTTGGCCAGCAGATGTCGCCACGCCACGGACTTTGCCCGGTCATGTGACCCCCTTCTGTTGACTCATGCCGGAAGTATTCCTGAGTAAGCCCAGGTGTTTCTGTTTAGCCCTCGTTAGGCTGGCTATTTAAGTTGCTGGGTTTTTGCGCAAGGTGCGCGTTATTGTTTGAACTGTTTCGACTGTTTCTGAGTCTTGTGGGGATGTCAGTTTATTGTTCTTTGTTTGTAGGTTCTTACTCTTAGTTCATGCCTGTGTTTTGCCAAGACCATAGCTTCTTTGTTTTCTAGTTAGCAACCGCATTCTCATGCTTACACTTGTTTTGGTTTATGTTTTGTTTATTTAATAATAAAGATTACTAGAGATTACTTCCTGCTTCCTCTACCTTCGTGACAGACATGACCACATTCTGAATCACATTCTAGTTAATGAGCTATATATATATATATATATATATATAGCCACAGTTTGCACTGCACTTTTGTCTTGCTTTAATTGTCTCCCCATGCCGTTGTTCTTGTTCTGGTCTTTATGTTAAGTTTCTTCTCTGCCCTAGTAATTTGCCACATGTTCATAACTTCTTGCATAACTTGCATCCGTCTCCGCCACTAAACCATGACAAAAAACAAGACATACAAAATGGATGCAGCAGATGTTTTTTGGACTTAAGAGGCAATTTTGGAGTCCGTGTAGTTGAAACCAGAGGGGAGGGAGTCGTGGATTTTGCTCAGCTGGTTGAGTCAATGGAGAATGTCGCTCAGCCTCCCTGCTCGACTGAGGATGCCTCCCAGTCTCTCTGTTCAGCTGAGGACGTTGCTCCGCCTCCCATTTCGGCCAAGAACTCGGTTTTGCCTCCCTGTTCAGCTAAGGATGCTGCTCAGCCTCCCATTTTGGGAGGACGTCCCTCGCCTTCTTGCTCAGATGAAGATGTCGTTCTGCCTCCATGTTCCACTGAAGATGTTGCTCAGTTTCTCTGCTGCATGTCACTCCCCTTTCCTGCTCCACGGTGGACATCACTCCCCAATCTGGCCTCGTGGAGAGCTTTGCTTCCCCTCTGGCCTCGCAGAGAGCTTCACTCCGCTCTCTGACCTCATGGATAGGTTCACTGGGGATATTGTGTCATCTCTCTGCGGTCCATACGTCCGTTCTCCAGAGAACATGCCAAGCATCCTCTATTTGGTCCTGCAAGAGATGACATTCAAGAGAACTTTGGAACACTTTGGGACCTCTGGTCTAGTTATCCAAGAGCCCCTCCTAAGCTTTGTAAGCACATCGGGAGCCACCCGTTATGGGGGGGTTCTGTTATAGATCCCCCAGCCACTGCACTACATCCTATTCACATGACCACCTGCACCTCACATTATAGTTAACGAGCACGATAGATAGATGAATAGATGGATAGATAGATAGATAGTGTTGTGTTAAAAATACTTATAATAAACACAAGGGATCATGTAGGATTAGCCCAGGGGACGGATACCCAGATGAGGGGTAAATGGGAGGAGAAAACAGCGGCTCAGGACTAGGGAAAGCATCCACACACACAAGCACAGGAAGAATTCTATACTTGAAGGGTGGAGGAAACCCCGCATTGCCATTTCCATTTTCAGAGGGGGATGCGAAGAACATCGAAGAGCACTGTGATGTCAGCAGCGAGATGTGCGATCTGATAGCGTGTGTTGAGGCCCAGATCCAGCCCCTCGATTAATGGGGAAAAAGTGAAGTGGCGGGCACCTATGATTAAACAAATTATAGACGGAGATTGATGAATGAAATTCACACTATGGTGTACTATACACGAAAGAGAGAAGAGAGTGCAACACACACACACACACATTACAGTCAAGGACAAATGTACCGGCAGAATTATAAAACACACACTCACATACACACTCTCAAATGGAAAAAAAATAAAAGAGAATATTTATATTTAGATTATTAGTACAGTTAGATTTTAAATGATGACATTATATGAAGTACAGTAAAATCCTTTGCTACCATATATAAAAACACTTACAGAGCATAAATAGAATCTGAAGTATAAAATGTAGACTTACTCATAATGATCAAAGACGAGGAAAAATCTTGTCTCAATGATGAAAAATAAGTCAAAACAGATTCAAGATTACAATTGAAGGAAAACAAGGCCCTTTTATACGAAGAGAACTGGGTCAAAGTGCACTCACGTGATTAAGGCCTCAATTTGTTTTGTTTCAAGAAATCTTATTGTTTCTTATGGTATTCGAAAAGGGCTCTTTTCATAACACTATGGTATTACGATAAGCTGTTTTTTTTCAACACTATGGTGTAGAATGATAGCATATATAAGAGCTCCCGTATCTGTACTGTTTGGAATCATGACTGAGAGCTCTCATTCGTGTGGATTTTGGATGGTGGAATGGAACAAATAAACTGGATACTTGCTTTTTTCCTCACCTACTGGCCTGGTGTCTTATTTGTTCTTCTGTCTGCAATTGAGTATGTGAGTATTTCTTGCTAGATTAATTTCTAAGTGTCTTTGGGTAATTTTGTGTAATAGAATAGAAATTTTGACACCATAAATGGCGAGCCAGCCAGGAGGGTTTTAAGACCCGTTTGTCTCTGTGATCTCTGTTTGGGACTTCTCTCTAAGGCTACAGAAAGGCCATTTAGGAGAAATAAGGTTCACAGACACCCGTTATCTCAAAGCTCTGTCTTAGTGATCTGTCGCATTATAGTGAAGCCCCGAGCTCAGAAGACGGACTAAAAAAGTTGGTTTCCAAAAGAACCTGAGTGGGTAAGGAAAGAAGGTAAGAGGAATATAAACTGATTTTATAACTATATATAAGGTTTATGTATTTAATGTGTATGTGTTAAGTAAGTAAAAAGTCCTGCAATACCACTGAATGACTAAGACTAAGATTCAGGATTGAATACAGTGCAGGTGGAAGTGAGGCCTCAAACCCCCAGATACCGGCCACGGAAGGTGGAATTGAAATTATAGAGAGGGGTATAAAAATCCTTGGCCCAGGCTCAGAGGTGTTTAAGTGCGAGAGCATGCATGTGTAAGGTGCTCTTTGAAGAAAAAGTAAATGTGTGCGCGTTGCTTGGGGAAAAACAAAAAGCGACCTTGAGAGATAGCTCTATGTTGTTTCTATTTTTCGTACATTATGTATTTCGTATTCTTCATGATGCTCTCTGTGCTTTAAACGGACCTCTGAGACTATCACAGTGCAGGTGCATTTATACGGAGACTTGATTACACACAGGTGGATTCATTGTGCTGTATTTCACATTGTGGACAACTTTTGGTTATAGAGGGATACACTGCTGTCTCCTTTGGGTTATGGAGACTTTGGGTGTTTTTATGTTTGAGGTATTGTTGGGGGGAGGGGAAATCACTCCGGCTCTAATTGACTATTTATATCCCTATGGTTTACTTTATTAGATGGTTAGTAGTAATATTGATCCCAGCACGGCTAGGACAGGCACGCCTTTTAAGATTTATTAGTTGGAACGTCAGATGTATGGGTAATCCTGTTAAGAGATCTAAGGTTTTATATATATTTGTTTTATATATATTTGATATATTTGAAACGTTTAAACTCTGATATAGTATTTTTACAGGAGACTCACTGTTGTATTAAAGATCATAGGTTATATTGCCCTTGAGTCTTATGCCTGTTGTTGGGATTTACAACATTTATACAACCAGCAATAGTTACTCTAGCCATCATGTACCGGGGTGATGGGGGGGTTGTTTTCGGTGTGTGGGTGGGGTGGGAGGGGTATGAGAATGGATCATGTGTAAATGAACCACATGTAAAATTACATATAAATGAATCATATATAAATGAATCATATATAAATTTTGCTTTGGTGGGGGGGTGTTACTGGGGTTAAAAGTTTGATTCTGTATGGATTTATGAAAATGAATAATATGTGATTGAATCACATGTACATAAGTAAATTAATCATATGTAAACTTTTCTGGGTGGGGTGGGAGGGGCTGTTAGCGGGGTAAAAAAATGTTGATTCTGTATTGATATATTTTGTTGTACTCCGAAAAGTGTATGAGAATCAATAAAAAATTGTTATGGGGAAAAAAGAGAAGGAGAGACAGCTGAGACAAAGAAAAGAGGCGGGGGGTATGGAAGAAAGAAGAAAGCAAAGAAAACCTGGAAAAAGGATTAAAGAGGCCATTAAGAAGGAAAGAGCAGAGGCAGAAACAAAGACAGAGATGGTGGGAACAGTGCCACCATGGGAGGGGCAGCAGGAATCCAATCCCCTGCCCCATATAACCCACAAGACCACCCTCAGGTGAGACCTGGTGGAAGTGCCCCACCTGCAGGGCTATACATGATGCAAGAGCTGGAGGATGGAGAAGATGGATGGAAGGAAACCGAGGTGGACATTCAGGGAATTTTCACCGGATACCAAAAAATGAGGCATCCCATGCAGAAGGATGGAGAATCTATCAAAAAGAAGACGGAGCTGCCGGACACAAGGATGAAACTCCGGACAAGAGTGGAAGCCCGCGGCTGGACCTCTCACATGCAGGCACCCAAGAGAGGGACAGGGAACTACAAGAGTACATGCTGAACTGGACTCTCACCAGCACTAGCACCCCGAGGCCAGGGTAACAGCTGATGGTGCACAACCAAAGAGACAAGAAACTGAAAGAGATACAGGTCCAAAAGGAGCACTGGACTAGCGAAAATCAAGAAGGTTGTAGGAGTGAGAGAGAGCATGAGGGTGAAAACAGAGCACTAGAGGCTACACGATCAGTAGAATGAGGAAAAAAGGAGCCGAAAGACAATAAGGGGTGGGTAGTCCACATAGAAGGGGATGTGGTTCTCACCCCATATGCTAACGATGAGGAAAAGGGGTTGGAGGATAAAATTCAACAGCTGGAGGACAGAATGTCATACGGCATGGGTAAAATGAATGAAGTGAAAAATCTCGCAGGTCAAGCACTCCAAATGGCGAAGACTGTGAGAAGTAAGTATGCGCACAAGCCACATTTGGAGAATCAAAGTTACAGAGTCCAAGAAGAGTACAGAACAAGTCAATAGGTAAACATGAAAAGAACCTGAGGAAGGCCCCAAATGTTCCAGTATGCTACCAGCAGAAGAAGAAGGAAGTGAGTTCAGATATAGATATGGACGAATATGCGGGGACTGAGAGCGAGGAGACGGAGACAGACGACGAAGGAAAAAGTGAACAAGGGAAGGGAAGGGAAGGGATGGAGCCCCATGTCACTCTCATGGTAACCAAAGGCCTTGAAGCTGAAGATGTGGGGCCAATGATAAAGCAGGCGAAAGAAGTGAAGGAGTGGAAATCAACTACTAATCTGTATTTGCACAAGTCACCTGACGGAAAATCGCCAGTGCAATACCCACATTTATCCAATTAGAAAATCTGACTCAGAGAAGTGGATGCTGGTACATGATTTGCAGGCTATTAACCAAATTATGATACCTGGAACAACAGTAGTGCCAGATCCACACACCCTATTATCAAACATTCCAGAAGGGACCAAATGGTACACAGTCATAGACTTATGCTCAGCATTTTTTAGTGTGCCACTGCACCCAGATTCACAGCAGTTGTTTGCTTTCACGTATAAAGGACAGCAGCACACATATACTAGACTTCCGCAGGGATACTGTGAAAGCCCATCCATATTTAATCGGGTACTGGCTCAGGACCTGTCAGCCCTGGAGTGCTGTAGCACGATCCTGCAGTATGTTGACGATCTATTGATTTGTAGGGTGTCTAAAGAACAATGCCAGCACGACTCACTGAAGGTCCTAAGAAAGTTGGCTGAAAATGGCCACAAAGTAAGTGAAGAGAAGTTGCAATTTTGCCGACAAAAGATGGAGTACCTAGGTCATGTGTTAGAAGGGGAAAGCCGTACAATAGCGCCAAACATGTGGAGGCCATATGCAAGACCCCACAGCCAACCACTGTGTGACAAATGTTGGCGTTTCTAGGAATGGCGGGGTTTAGTCACCCATGGATATGTATGTTCACACTAAGGGTTCAACTGTCACGTGACATGATTAAGGCAGCAGACCAATCACAGCCAAATGCCCCCCTTGTCTGGACTCCTGAAGCTCTAGCCATACTCGTAGATATTAAGACGACCTTAATGACTGCTTCCACATTGGCTAACCCAGACTATAGCAAGCCGTTTGACCTCTATGTATCTGAACAAAGGGGTATGCATCGGCCGTTTTAACTCAACAGCAACAAGGAATGGGGAAACAGGCCATTGCCTATTACAGTACGGCTCTTGATAACGTAAAAAAGGGAAGGGAAACTGGGTCCAGGCCTTGCCACTTGGGTTGATGAAGATGCGTTCACAGACCAATCGTATAACACCTGACTCCTCATGAAATGCTTACTGGGCACCCAATGCCCATGGCGTTTACCCGAGGTTCATACACAGGGCTGCCTTTGGCACAATTGGAAGACAAAATGCAAGAGTATGTGCGAAACCTCACCCGAATCCATAGACATTTGTATTCGCAGGTTCGTGAGGCAGTCCATGGAAAGGTTGAAGTACAAGAAAATGAGCGTCTAGTGGTACCTAAAGATCAAGTATACATTCGTAACTTCAAGAGGAAGAGCCCCCTTACGGGACGCTGGGAGGGACCCTTTACCATGGTGGCTGCAACCCCCACAGAAGTGAAAGTTGAGGGGAGGGGTTACTGGTATCCCTTGAACGCCTGCACCCATGCCGGACCAGGTAAGGGACCGCTACACCGAGACAACACCGATGAACAACCTTCGACATCCGGCCTAGGCAATAAGGAGCGGCCCACTAAGGCAAAATTGTCCACCGATAGTGACAGTGATTCAGATGCTTTCCTGAACACCGCCCATAGTACTCGAGCCCAGACTAAGCATCAGGCTATTGAAAACCTAAATGGAATATCTCAGCGTTTCGACTTTACGACCCTTCTGACTGTGATATAGACCTCATTCTCCCACCCTGAGTAGAAGTGACAGGTGTCTTAGCTACACGCCCGCAGATACTACCACGGAGGAGGAGGATTTCCTGTCCACACTTGTCACTTTCTGTCAGGATCTTGACGACCCGACCTGCCACTGAGCGAACTTGATTTGGAAACACTACAGTCCCTTTAAGTAGAGTTGAGCTCACCACTCGAGCGTCTGTTTCAGCATGGATCCTTACACACTCCCTGACCATCGGTTCCGGAGGGAACCGATGACACGGGATCAATCGAGTAGTAGTGCTTATGGGAATAGGGTACTTCTAGTAGCAGGGGTAATAGCATTCTTTTTCTTTTTCTATGACCCAATGCCTGGAAGGACTAATCATACCCTCAATAATACTGTGGAGTCCTATAGCACACTTCACCCATGGGTGGTTGCTACTTCCCGCTCAGCCCCCCATCCCCTTATTAGGCATGCTAGGTCCTGGAATGCCCTTGGTTTAAATATGAGTTCACGTAACTCAATGTGCGCATTAGCTCTTCTTAGACTAGCCCATGAGGAGTCCCTGATTGGCAGAAGTCCCCTTTTGGCCTCATTCATTTTCTTCCAAGCTTGATCAGTGGAGATTCGAGTAGGACATATTAAGATTACTGGTAGGGCGCGGACAAGTAAATGCTCCTTTGAGCCACCCACGATGGGTCCCCTGTGGTTACCATTCCTCTGCTCAGCTACGGTGTGTTCTGACCATGATAGTACAGGTTCACCTTTTGCATCCCGGGCTCTCCAGCCTGTTCTTATTGCCCCAATATCAACCCCTATTGCACATAATTTAATGAAATTACAACGTTATTCAATCTCCACTGATAACACCTCTCTGACGGAGGAGCATAGTAACCTGTATTTAGCATGGATGTTCTATACCGCGCAATCTGTAACTGATCGCTCATGTCTTGTTTGTCATGATTGAAGAACCAACCCCCATTTTACGCTGCCTATGGGGAACTTCACGGAATACCTCAACACCCCCTACTCTGTTGATTTTTTGTGTCCTACTATATGTCTTTTTGAAGCGCTTTCTGTTGACTTTGGTCCATCATGGATGTACAATGCAAGCTCCTCATGCCTGTTTCGCCCTGTTACCACTAGAGGGTCGACTTTTGTCCAAATTCAACCATCTCTGCCCTTCTTCTTTGCCGTTTTCATTTGCTCTTGTTTTGGTGTGTATCCTGTGGGGAACTGTCTACCCAATGTAATGTCTCCCTGCTCACTGACAATCTCTCTGTCTGTGATTCCTCTCCATGCAATGCCAACTCTGTAAAGGTGACGATTCCCCTACCTGATCTTAGTGCTGGTACTGTTTCCCTTGCTGATGTGTTCTGGTTCTGTGGGAGCCAATGTGTACATCAGACTTTGCCTGAATGGCAACTAACTTAGGAATGGCAGGGATGCTGCGCACGGGTTAGGCTGGACGGTAGAACCCGTGTTTTGCTAGTGGCTGACCAGCCTACATCCAGCCGGTCCTGTTCACGCCGCGACGTGGCCCTGTGGACTCAGTATGTCAGTAATGATGATGTGAATTATTCTGACTTGGCCGCTGATGAGACTATCCAACTAGACTTTAAGGGCACCCCCATTGGCGTTCCCGCCACACAGCTATGGAGGCTGTTGGTAGCGGGGTAGCATCTATTTTGCTCCTGGCAGTGCAGATCAACCGCAACGTGGCATGGATTAATTACATGTGGTACAATGAGCAACGCTCCATTAACTACTCAGTGAGTGCTTTTGGACTGGTTTGTGGGCAGCTCAATGCTACCTTGCTTATGGCTGCACAGAACCATTTTGTCCTGGACCAGATGTGCGCCCCTGAGGAGGGTGTATGTACAATGATTGGTCTTGAGTGCTGTGCTGCTATCCCTTTGCGCACTGGTGCCGAGGGAGCTCTCTCCAAGGTCCTGGGTCGACTACAGGCCCTCCAAGTGGAGCAGGCGGCTAACTCTGGTCTATCTCCTGGTTCTTTTCTAGCAATTGGACTGCTGCCGTGACCCGGGTGGGGGTTTCCCTGCTCTCCCTCCTTCTCCTTTTGGGTCTGGTGGCCTGCTGGGTGATCCCATGTGCACGGCGGATGCTGATGTCCTACGTCACCTTTTCTGGCCAGTTCGCTGTTAGGAGTGAGGTGTTACCACCTCAAAGGGGGGTGTTGGTTGAGCCCATGCAACCGGGGACAATGGGCAGCAACAGCAGCGACAGCAGTGCGGAAATGCACTACGTGGACATGGAAAGACATTACGAGCACGTGCAACAAGACTGACAAGGCCAGCGCAGAACAAGGACCCGTTTGTACAAGAGCTGATCTACTAAGCCCTATGGGGTAAAGAAGATTCGGCTTGAGCTGAAGACAACCAGAATACAGAGAGACACTGCCAACAAGGACTGCCAAGATTGTTCTTAAATGTTATATATGATTATATATGATGTTATGACATATGATGTGCAAGGAATTGTGACTGCAATCAGGCACAGAGAGATATAATAATGCTGTCGAGCACAAGGTGCTGGCAGGGTGGGAATTTTTCCTCCTTAGAGGTTTTTTCGCCCACCCCTGAGTGCGTGATTTGAGTTTTGGGGGAAAACAAGTCTCTGCAGGTCCCAACAAATATAAAACTGTGGTCTAACAGGCCCAGTTGAGAAAGATAGAGACGTGTTGATCCAATCAAGTAGTTACTATAATGGCCGAGCATACGTAGAGCTGCGGCAGTGGTAGTAGTATTAAATAATTATAATGAGAAGATCTCAGTTAATCACACTTTAAAACTTACTAATAAATAAGCAAACTTTCACCTCACTAATTGATGTAGGTAGATTGTATAATCACACAAATAATCAAAGTATAATCAAGGTAGTTAGATACAATATATACATATATTTAGAAGTAAGGGGTATGGCTAGGTACATCTACACGGATCTGGTGCAAAATGGACGTAGGGGGCCCTGAGACCCATTCTCCCTCCAGCTACCAATATACTCTCATCAAAAAATATATATATATACAGTGGTGTGAAAAAGTGTTTGCCCCCTTCCTCATTTCCTGTTCCTTTGCATGTTTGTCACACTTAAGTGCTTCGGAACATCAAACCAATTTAAACAATAGTCAAGGACAACACAAGTAAACACAAAATGCAATTTGTAAATGAAGGTGTTTATTATTAAAGGTGAAAAAAAATCCAAACCATCATGGCCCTGTGTGAAAAAGTGATTACGTTTAGTGCATACAACTGTCAATCATCTTATTCATTCCACCATTAGTATAATGGTACAAACAATATTTTAGGGCTCAGCTGCAAAGATTGGTTAAGCACGTTTGGTTCCTTCTTATTCTAAGAGGGTGCAGAATGGGTGTAATTAATTCCCAGTAAAAATATCAAAAAGGGCTGGTTGGACTCACTCATGCGGGGCAAGGTATGAAATCCTCACCACACTTCAACATCTTTCAACAAAACCCATACATTATAAGATTTTACTGGTTTTTATGCATTTTATTGTGAGGTTTTGTTATAATTTAACTTTTTACGATAGATAGATAGATAGATAGATAGATAGATAGATAGATAGATAGATAGATAGATAGATAGATACAGTGGTGTGAAAAAGTGTTTGCCCCCTTCCTTATTTC
>JAFFST010044846.1:79242-107865 GCA_022414735.1 Noturus placidus | reverse complement strand
TAATTATTGATTTATATGTAATCTGTTTGGTTTAGAAGAAGCCTTTGTCCCAGCATTCTGGATTTGGAGTTGATGTGAGCTCCATCCCGAAGTCGGACCTCCGAGACCGATCATGCAGGTCCAGAGAGCATAAAGGACCAGGATCTCCAACTTCTCCATGAACTCATGTGTAGCTCAGCAGAAGGAGAGAGAGAGAGAGAAAAGATTGTTAAGACTGGGAATTGGCATAATGGAAAGTCTAGTCAGGGTAGGCTAGAGTGAATAAATAAGTTTTAAGCCTAGACTTAAACACTGAGACTGTGTCTTAGTCCCGAACACTGAATGGAAGACTGTTCCATAACTATGGAGCTCTATGAGTGAAAGCTCTTCCCCCTGCTGTAGCCTTCGCTATTCGCGATACAGTCAAATAACCTGTATCTGTGGCTCTAAGTGGGCGTGGCGGATCATAGAAAATCATAGAAGATTAAATTCTGTGGCACAAGACCTTTTAGTGCTTAAATAGGTTAATAATAGTATTTTAAAATCAATGCGAGATTTCACTGGCAGCCAGTGCAGTGTTGATAAGATCGGGGTGATGTGGTCATATTTTTTGGTTCTAGTTAAAACCCTAGCAGCTGCATTCTGGACTAACTGGAGTTTCTTTATGTTTCTACTGGAACATCCAGACAGTATGGCATTACAATAATCTAGTCTAGAGGTAACGAAAGCATGAACTAATATTTCTGCATCATGTAGTGACATTATATTTCTTATTTTAGAGATGAAAGAAGGCTTTCCTAGTAATAATCTCTACATAAGCATCAAATGATAAACTGGAGTCAATAATCACTCGAAGGTCTTTTACTGCTGCACAAACAGAAAGACCGACCAGAGTAACCATGTAATCAGAAAGATTATTTCTAGCTACACGTGATCCTAACAAAAGTATTTCCGTCTTATCAGAATTGAGTAAAAGTAAGTTAGTTAGCATCCAATGCCTAATGTCCTTCACACAATCCTCAACTTTATCAAGCTGCTTCCTTCTTTATCTATATTATCAGGGATCATAACAAATTTTGGGAGGAAAAGCATAGAAAAACTGCATAGCTGCAAAATACACTGATCAGCCATAACATTAAAATCACTGACATGTGAAGTGAATAACATTGATTATCTCATTACAGTGACACCTGTCAAGATGAAAAGTTAGTTCTCAACTTTGATGTGTTGGGAGCAGGAAAAATGGCAAGAGTTAGGTCTGAGCAACTTTGACAAGGACCAACTTGTGATGGCTAGATGACTGGGTCAGAGCATCTCCAAAACAACAGGTCTTGTGGGGTGTTCCCAGTATGCAGTGGTTAACACCTACAAAAAGTGGTCCAAGGAAGGACAAACAGTGAGGCAGACAGGGTCATGGGCACCCAAGGCTCATTATTGCGAGTGGGGGAAAGGGTTTTCTTTCTGGTCTAATCCCATAGAAGAGACTCTGTAGCACAAATTGCTGAAAAATTTAATGCTGGCTATGATAAAAAGCTGTCAGAACATAAGTAGATCGCAGCTTGCATATGGGACTGTGTGGCTACAGGCAGGGGCATTAGCTGAACTGTTAATTATCCAGGGCTGAGCCTAGATTCTTCTCCATACATTTTTTTCCAGCTCAGCTAGTAGCTTCTTTAAGGAAGCTGAGGCAACATAGCTGTCAATGCATAGCATGATCAGAAAAAGTTGGATTTATCATAAAACTTTCCTCTGGTGTAATCGCTGTTTCTAGGACTACCAGACTGTTCAAATATAAAACTTTTCTAACTAGGCTAGTTTGGTGTCACTAGCCAAGGGGAAGCGCAACCAAACTATCATTGTATGGGTTTAGCTGCTACAGAGCCATGCAAAGTACATAATCTTTCTTTATGCCCTGCTCATGTTCACATAACTTGGAACTCATATAGACTTTTACACACCTTGTTTGTGTTTCAGTTTCATCCCCTTTACTGGTTAAAAAACATTTTTAAAAATCACCGTACATACATTTTCCCTCATGCTGACTGTGTTAGCATTTTGCAGAATTGAGACCTGTCAGCCAATAAGACACGAGTATTTCCACGGATTTTCCTGTAAACCCTGTCAAAATTACAACCCTGCCATCTTCTTTTACTGATGTTCAGTTATGTAGTTACAAACCGCTCCAATTGGAGAATTATTGGGCTAAAGAAAAAAACTTTGGGGCTACAGCCCCCAATGCCCAGGCTAGGTTACTCCCCTGGCTGCAGACCAGTCAGAGTGCCCATGCTGACACCTGTGCATGGTCAAAAGTACCTATAATGGGCACATGAGTATCAGTACTGGACCATGGAGCAGTGGACGCAGGTGGCAGGTCTGATAAATCACATTTTCTTTTACATCATGTGGCTGGCCAGGTGCGTGGGCATGGTATTCAGTGGATGTTACTTTGACAGTTACACCTACCTAAAGATTATTGCAGACCAAGTAGACCCCTTCATGGCAACTGTATTCCCTCATGGCATTGACCTCTTTCAGTAGGATAATGTGCCATGCCACACTGCAATAATTGTTCAGAAATGGTTTGACAACCATGGAAAAGAGTTCAAGGTGTTGACTTGGCCTCCAAATTCCCTGGATCTCAATCCGATCCAGCATCTGTTGGATGTCTTGGAAAACTTGAAAAACTTTAAGGATCTCCTGCTAACCTGCTAACATCTTGGTGAAGGATACCACAACAGACCTTCAGAGCATCATATCTCAGCCGAGCCACGACTTACTTTTCCAGGAGGCACAGCTAACTACAAACATGGCCGCTGAGGACTACACTTCTCACATATGCATGTGCTCGCCTTCCCCGGAATTCTACACAATATTAAACAAGTGGTTTTAAAAAAGGTACTGTGTATAAGCTATTTCATTTTTCATTTCAGCTTTACAGAAACATATAAACATAGGATACAGATTTTAAATGTGTGAATTTCTCTCTAATGAGCAAGCCGGTGGCAAGGAAAAACTCCCTAAGATATGAGGAAGAAACCTTGAGAGGAACCAGACTCAGAAGGGAGCCCATCTTCATCTGGGTAACAACGGATAGTGTGAAAGTAAAAGGAAGGTCATTATGGTTTTTATATGAAGTCTGTTTTGTTGAACTAATCCACTGTTCACGAAAAGAGACTTGAGTGAAAAATTGTATGTGGTAATTGCAGTCCTAAGGCCATAGCAGAAACCATAGTTAAAGCACCATAGCACAACTGTTCATGTGAAATTGAGGTTCAAAACCATGCAAAATAATTTTGCATAATAATCTTTGAATATAAAATAAATAAAATTATTTTTAAAATACATCAAATTAAATACTATACAATAATATTATTTAATTACTGGATTAGAATAACTGAATAATTTATTTAAATACGCTTTTATAATCAATACCTAAAGAAATATTACTTAATAATACATAATCAGCTTAATTACTTTTACTTTAAATGAATAATAATTTAGGAATTTAAATAATTAGGACATATATAAGTCTGTAGTGAAATGGTAAGTTCAGAAAGAGAGGTGAGATCACCTCAGTAAGTAAGTATACCACGTGTCTTATATAAATAGTAGGGATAGAATAGTGCTTATCCAGCAGCACTATCTCCTGAGGAAAAAAGTTAGTGTAGTGTGTGGCCTCTTTTGATCTTAACTGAGGGCCTTCTGGAGCAATGGGCTCACGTCATCGTCTGCAGTCTAGATAGCAAAGACAAAAATGGTCTGCTCTGTTGTCCCTATCTAAGTAAAGGGCAGCTGATAAACCATGGAGCTGGAGCACACTCCTCATTTAAACACTTAACTTTCTTTGGGATTCTTGCATAAGGATTGTATTGGAAGCTCTGATATGGTTCAAAATCAGGCCCATTTAGGAAAGGAAAACAAAACAGACCATTTTATATGCTACTAACTCAGGCTTAAAGACTTGATACATGTGTTTTAAATAGACAGTATTTTGGTTAATAAAAGACAAATGTTTATCATAAATCTTTGCTTAATGACTGCAGTTGCCTATAAATTTTATTCATCTTCAAAAGCTAATAACTACATTTAAGTTTTGGATGGCTTGCCACCTACTTAGAGTTTCTATGTCACGAACATCCATTGTCAGTTAAGTTTCTCATGCCATGTACAAAATAAACAGACAAACTGCAGAGACATCCAAACTTCATGACAGTCCATTGTCTGCCTTTAAGAGGAAAGAACTTGTTTGTTTTGGCCATAAAACAGACAGACTTACATCTGCCAGCTTCTCTAAGCAAGCACTCTGGCAGTTTTGGAAAAGCTCTGGAAATCACAATTGTGGGTGAGGAATCATTTTTGTGTTCCACTCTAAATTAGTACTGGGTTTCCAAGAAACCCTCAACACACATATTTTTCTTATCAAAAGGTAATTATTTTATTAGAGCTTTAAACACAACAGGATAGTTTGCATACTTGACTTCTATGATTTGTTTTATTTGACATATCAGGGTGTAAGAAACAGATGGATGCATTTAGTACTGGGGAAGCCTTTGAATTGATGCCCTGTAACTATAGTGATCTTCAAGTCTTCTTGGCTTACTTCTGCAAATTGTTTCTCTCTGAATTGTCTTGTTCAGTATTTAGCCAAAAAAAAACCATGAAGAGCAAGCCTAATTTTCTGGTTATTCTTATTTTATACATATATCTACAGTATAAAGATGCCTGTAACAATGCATCCTGAAATAAATATTCTATTTATATAGAAACTAGAGTATAGCGTATAGTAGTAAGATAGATAATGGTGTTAACTGTGATACTACAAACTTAATAAAATACCAAACAAGTGATAATTTTATTTGCAGTTAAACCTCACTAGTTCATAATTGACTAATTTAATTGATAGGACAATAAAACAAATTTTCCTTCATTGTTTAAAGAATGGTATTTACCTGCCCTATGAAAGTCACACCCTTTCAAAATGATTGTCAGAAAAGCCGGTGAAGACCACCTATGTCTATATTGTGGCTGAGTGGGCCATTTGAGAGCTGACTGTCCAACACGACCTCTTCCAACACACAATTGCAGGGTGACTGTATTGATTTCCTCCATCACAACCACTGCATGTATTGAAGTGCCAGTAAAGTTAACGTTTCAGTCTAATATCCTCACCACTAAGGCCATGTTACACTCAGGGGCAGCAGGCAACTTTATTGGTGAAAGATTATAACAACAGCATAAGATACTGCTAATTCCTTGCCAATTCTCCTTTGCCAGTGGCAGCGCTAGATGGATACACCTTGGGGACCGATCACATACTGTACACCACCACTGATCTCATTCTGCAAGTTGGAGTTTTACACACTGAAACAACCCACCTCTTCATCATCCATTCACCACACAACCCAGTCATAATGATAATGTTAATGAGTCTTTTTTGATCACACATACATTACAGCACAGTGAAATTCTTTTCTACCCCAGCATATTAGGAAGTTGGGGTACAAGTAGTGCTACCATACAAGATCCATTAATTGAGTTCCAAGAAGCAAAGTGTGAAGAGTAGAGGTGTAAGTGCAAATTATTATTATTATTTTATTTTTTATCAGTTGGTTAGGTGTTCACAGAAGAGGTGGGTCTTTAGCTGTTTTTTGAAATTGATGAGAGATTCTGCAGTCCGGATTGAGGTAGGAAGTCCATTCCACCACTGAGGAACAGTGGACGCAGGTGACAGGTCTGATAAATCACATTTTCTTTTACATCATGTGGATGGCCAGGTGCCTGGGCATGGTATTCAGTGGATCTTACTTTGACACGTACCACCTACCTAAAGATTATTGCAGACCAAGTACACCCCTTCATGGCAACTGTATTCCCTCATGGCATTGACCTCTTTCAGTAGGATAATGTGCCATGCCACACCGCAATAATTGTTCAGAAATGGTTTGACAACCATGGCAAAGAGTTCAAGGTGTTGACTTGGCCTCCAAATTCCCTGGATCTCAATCCGATCCAGGATCTGTTGGATGTCTTGGAAAACTTGAAAAACTTTAAGGATCTCCAACTAACCTGCTAACATCTTGGTGAAGGATACCACAACACACCTTCAGAGCATTATATATCAGCCGAGACACGACTAAGTTTTCCAGGAGGCACAGCTAACTACAAACATGGCCGCTGAGGACTACACTTCCCACATATGCATGTGCTCGCCTTCCCCGGAATTCTACACAATATTAAACAAGTGGTTTTAAAAAGGTACTGTGTATAAGCTATTTCATTTTTCATTTCAGCTTTACAGAAACATATAAACATAGGATACAGATTTTAAATGTGTGAATTTATCTCTAATGAGCAAGCCGGTGGCAATGAAAAACTCCCTAAGATATGAGGAAGAAACCTTGAGAGCAACCAGACTCAGAAGGGAGCCCATCTTCATCTGGGTAACAACGGATAGTGTGAAAGTAAAAGGAAGTTCATTATGGTTTTTATATGAAGTCTGTTTTGTTGAACTAATCCAATGTTCACTAAAAGAGACTTGAGTGAACAGACACTGAAATAACCCACCTCTTCATCATCCATTCACCACACAACCCAGTCATAATGATAATGTTAATGAGTCTTTTTTGATCACACATACATTACAGCACAGTGAAATTCTTTTCTACCCCAGCATATTAGGAAGTTGGGGTACAAGTAGTGCTACCATACAAGATCCATTAATTGAGTTCCAAGAAGCAAAGTGTGCAGAGTAGAGGTGTAAGTGCAAATTATTATTATTATTATTTTATTTTTTATCAGTTGGTTAGGTGTTCACAGAAGAGGTGGGTCTTTAGCTGTTTTTTGAAGATGATGAGAGATTCTGCAGTCCGGATTGAGGTAGGAAGTCCATTCCATCACTGAGGAACAGTTAGTTTGAAGGTTCTGTAAAGGGACCTTGAGCCATGCTGAGTAGGAACTACTAAGCGCCGGTCGCTAATTGATCAAAGATTGCATGATCTAACAGTCAAATTCAGATACTCATTTCCCCTGGTGCCAGCAGCTTGGGAACAGCTAAGAATTTCTAACCCTAACTCTGTTTTATAGCAAGCTTGAATTATGCTCCACTTACAACCTCATTAACACCCAAGAAGGGGATGAATGGAAGACTGTTTTTTCCACCAGCAGCAGCCACTACGAATATCTTGTGATGCCATTTGGGCTGGCTAACAGTCCATCTGTGTTCCAGTTCTTCATAAATTCAGAGACATAATAAACCAGTACTTAATTGTATATTGATGATATCTTGATTTGATTTATTCAGACCCCCTGGAGGAACATGTCAGGCAGGTCCAAGCAGTCTTCAAGTGTCTCATTGAATATTGATTGCTACTAAAGGTGGCACAACCAGATTTTCAGTTTTTCACAGTGGTTATCAGTGTTGGATAACATTTTTTGGTCAATAAAAAAACTGTATTGTGTGTTTACTCGGTATGGGTGTTTGTGACTCAGTTGGTAGTTGGGTTGTCGACTAATCGTAGGGTTGGCGGTTCGATTCCTGTCCCAATGACTCAATGTGTTGAAGTGTCCTTGGGCAAGACACTGAACTCCAAGTTGCTCCTGATGGCATGTTAGCGCCTTGCATGGGAGCTCTGCTACCATTGGGGTGTGTGTGTGTGTGTGTGTGTGTGTGTGTGTGTGTGTGTGTCTGTGTGTGTGTGTGTGTGTGTGAATGGTTGAATGAGACACAGTGAAAAGCACTTTGGATAAAAGCGCTATGTAAGTGTGCCATTTACTCAGGTTGCTTTTGTTTTATGTTGTATTTTATTTGAAAATCTAAAATTATTTAGCATGAGATATGAACCAAAGCAGAAAAATACTTTTTCACACCACTGCATAAATGACCTTGGGGTGCTTAACATTGTTAGCCAATTTATACAAGCCTCCCCTGAATTTCATGATGTTCTCATGTTTTCTCATAAACTCTGAGGCCATCCAGGAACAGGTGTATTTATATTGCTATAACGCTGCACTTTAATTGCAGAAAGGTGGACTCCGTTCATCTAATTACTTTACTTCTGATGGCAAATGCATAGCACCAGAACTAAGCAAAAGGTTATACATCAACAGGGTGAATATGTATGCAATTTGTAAATAATTTGACAAACAGTATAGATTTTTCCCCTACTTAAACATTATGGAATACAATGGAATGGAATATTTTTTGTAGCAGTGTGACACAGTTAAGTCCATTTCAGTTCAAGGCTGTAAAACTGCAAAATATGGAAAAGGTCAAGGGGGTGAATACTTATGCAATGCACTCTACACTCTCATGAAGGCTACTTATTTCATGAGCAAAGTTCTTATACTCCCTTCCCTGGTCTTTGCCAACAAATAATAGTGATTTATTTGGTGTGAAATTTGGGGCTGCAGGAAACAGAGTGCTAAACAAGCAAAAGATTGGAAATGGAGTGAAATAAACAAGACGCAACATATTAACAGAATACATTCTTGCCATTGTGTGGTTTTTTTATTTTTTTCATTTCAGTGTCTGGTCTGCCCTAAATGCTGTGTTTTTTTTTTCTCCTGTGTAAATTGGCAGTGATGTATCATTATATGAATGAAGTGTGAGACACATGAGAATACAGAAAGAGTAGGTGATTTACTCAGGCTGTCTGCAAAGTGCAGAGAGATGAAGAAGGAATGAGAAACTCCAAATAAAAGCCAAATAGTGTTATCCAAACTAACAGATATCATGCACTTGTGGACAATGATTAGATCAGAGAATCTTAATTTTTTTTAGAAGGTGAGGGATCACCTCAGTAGTATATTAGATAACTTCTCTTATAGCCTTTTCATTTTGTAGCATCAACTGTACTAGTTTTCCTTGGCTACATTATCAGAGACAGTTGAAACCATCAGCAATTTGTCTCCTTTTGTTTTGTCATACGAGTTAAAGCCTGCACTCTTTCACCATTTTGGCGATCCATGTCTGACTCAAAACAGAGCTCCAAATAATGAGCTAAGCTGAAATATTATCCACAAACCCACACATCCAATTATTAAGCGAGGCATTTCCATTTGATGCAGTTGTACACTGCAGTGGAATATCTAACACCAGGCCTGTTTTGATTATTCCCCAGTGTGTGTCAATTTGAAAGAGGCACATACCTTTTCAGCCTGTAGCAAACTCTGCATCTGGCATTTGTCTAGAATGAGGGGTAGTTCACATGTTTTTAACAAAAGGAAAATATTTATAATTTCTGCCAGAGAACATTAAGGCCCAGAATAACAGTGAAGGAGTATTGGTCTAATTGCATTGTTCACGATGAGTCAGTGTTTTTGGAAACTGTAGTCTAAATAAAAATAGAAATAGTTTCTTTGTCAATACCATGTTTATATGTGGTAACTTTATAAAGTAGTAAATCAACTATTGGTCTGTGGTCAGAGTTGCACCTTTGCTTGTATTACGTGATCTCAGTGGCTTTTGATACCTTAGATCACAATATTCTAGATAGACAAGAGCATTTTGTTTGGGAACCACTTCTGTAGACAATTCGCTTTTGTATGCTTGTTCTGTGTAATTTGGTTAAAATTGTGTGTGTGTGTGTGTGTGTGTGTGTGTGTGTGTGTGGAGAGGTAACATTTCCATTACAATGGTATGTCTGGTCATCAAATTCAGCTTTTTATTCATAGAATAGGCTTTTGGTAACAATTGCATCTAATTTTCGACATTTATGTTGAAACATTATCAATCACCTGACTTGAATACAATTGATGAACAAATTTAAAGACAATTTGTTTAGAAGAATAGGCCTAAAGCTGAATACTGAAAACTGAATACTGCGGCCGATTAATTTCTTCATACAGGAAGCATCTTGAAGCTGTCATTACAAACAAAGGCTTCTCTACTAAGTTTTAAATACATTTCAGTTAGTGTGTTCAATATTTTTTTCCTGTGTCATTCAACTGTATTACACATAACTTCATTTATAGAATTTAATGTTGTGAATTCTTTATATTGACGGATTTCTTGAGTTAATACTGATGTCTGGTGAAAAATTCATGTGAATAGCCTCATTGGAAATATATTTACTGAAACAAATGTTGAGGCATTCAATACATATTTCCCCCACTGTATAAACTTACCACTGAGAAACGTCCTGTTCTCGTCGTATTTGCGATGGTGGTTTGGGTTGAGCTTCCGATGTATCACTTCGGAGTCAGGCTCAAATTGATAAGGTAAAGCCAACAACATTATTACTAAATTTAGTTACAGTAATGGGCATTTCCTTTCCAAAACATGCTGTGGTTTGTGTCGTTTGTGGCACTGAGAAAAAGAAGTGATGTTGCAATGTAAATTATGAGAAAATTAAAGTGTTTTTTGACTTTGGATGCATGTAACCCTATTGTATGAGTCCTCTAAAAGAAAATAAGGCATGTTTATATAGAATCATAGGTGCACTTTAATATTGAGATGTTTGCAGAATGCCGATTTGACACAATGTCTGCACCCATGAGGTGTGTACCCATTTGATGTCATTTTCAAGCATGCTCTGGGGTACTTACAAATTGTCTTGGGGGCAATCTTATAAGGGTGTTCATAGATGCATGGCAAGGCATCTGCTTTGTGTTTTTGGATCAAAGTATATGTGTCAAGATGAAGTTAAAGCAAGTAAAGACTATAGTAAATGATCTGTGAGGATCAGAAATGGGTGTTTCCCACATCATAGTTTCATTCTACTTTTAGTTTCTTTGAAAAGAAGGCACAGTGGTGCAGTTTGGCAAAGTTACTATGCTGTTGAGACAGTATTGCTCCTAGTACATTTTCAGATGTGTCAAACTCAAATATAAATGGGAGTGAAGGTGCGGGATAATGAAGCCTGCAAACCATATGAATCTTTGAGGTTCTTTGGTGGTTAAGGGCTGTGGCCAGAAAGTGACTGCTTCCATATTTACCTGGTTAATCTTCACAACCTGATCATCCAGGATTTATCCCAAAAATTTAACTGAGGGTTGCCTTCTCTGATGTAATGAAGGATGTAAGCACTTCTGAGATCCATATTTTTGCCCATATTACCTGTTGAAGAGCTGAAGGTAGTAAAAGGAGAGGATTCCAGTACTTGTCTGTGTCAGAGTTCAGACCCCAGTAATCTACGCAAGGTTGAAGGTCACCATGTTTTTTCTCTGCAAAGAAGCACCCAGACATGGTGTGTGAAGTATTTCTTAAATGTAGTCCTCTATGGCTTTTGTTTTGGAAAGGGAGTGAGGAGAATTTTAAAACAGTGAGGACAGGATGTGTGATCACCTTCTTTCAAGGATCTCATTGGGTCATGGGTGGTCAAACAGGGTGAGCTTAGCACAATAGTGTTCTGTGGTGATTTGGTGATCATAAATTAAATGGTTTGTGTATATAAGGTGACGGTATGCATTTGAAGGGGGATGGTACACTGTGTGACTTTCCCTCTCCCAGCAGTGTGCTATCTACAGCCTTGACAGTCAGGAAACCTGCAAGAGAAACAACATTTTTGCTATTGCTTCATCCACAAAATTTCCAGCTGTCCTGTAGGCAAATAAGTGCAGGAAAATAGTCTGAGCATGAACGTCATGATAATTTTACGGGTAGGGTAATTCTTTTGTTCTCAATCTTTGAGGTAATGATTTTGCTCACCTGATTTCATGGGTTATTCTCAGTGTGCATGTGGTCTTGATAAGGATATCAGTATGAATGGCTAATTGGATAAACTAGATGAGAGAGTGCAGTCCATTACAACATGCTAGTTCAGTATGAAGTGCATTGTTCAGACCTTTTCAGAGGCGGTTCATTCCATCCACTCTCTGCTGCAAGATTATTAAATGCTAGTGCATAGTTGGCTGCTGACTGTTTACCTTGATTGAAGGAAAGGAGTCTCTCTCTGATGAGTAGTGGCCTATTTGGGTACTCTCTAGGTGAGCAATGCTAGAACTTGATGAATTTTATCCATTTGTCCATTAAACCATTACTTTCAGAAGTGCTTTACTTCCAGATTAGCAAAAGAAGCTGTGTTACTCAAGCTGGGACTAGATGTTGACAAATAGGACTCTGGAGAAAGAGCAAGAGCTTTAATACAAACACTGTCCACAATTCAAAAATCATAACGATCTGGGTCATTGACAATAAAGGCTCCGAGATACTCAGTACAAAAAACACAGGTAAGTGTTGGCACATAGAATATCAGAGGTTAATTAAACAAAGGGAAATCCATAGGGGGGATAAAAACATAAAAGTAATGTAGGGTCATAGACAGAAATCATTCAGGAGAACAACAGCTCACAATTTACATGAGTGACTTGCAAATGGCAAGATTTCAAGATTAGCATTAAGTCCATGTGCTTTATATATGGTTGTGGCGAGAAATGAGTATAATAAGGAAGAGTTAGAAATTCAGTTGAAAGAATGGTGGCATGGTGGTGAATTCTCCATACCTGTTATTACAGCATATACTGTATAACAATATTATTATATATGAATTTTAAATAGGGCCAATGTTGTTAACAGAATGTGCAATTAAAATAGCAGTGTGATAAAATCTGATTAAGTTTAGTGGGAAGGGTGCCTCTCAAAATGTGGACAGGTCAGGTTAGCAAAGTCATCTGGAGCTGTAATATATACCCAAGTAACTACTTTATTGTTCCTCATCTCAGGTTCGCATTGTTCTGTGTTTATTGAGGGTCTCAGTGTTTAAGAAAAGATATCAGATTTCTCTCTTTAGCTGTAGAAAATTAAATTTCTAGTCCCTACATACCATCCCACTATGTAGAATGTTTTCATCAATACAAACAATATAACCACAACAGAGTTCAATTTGCTTGTACAACATTATACAGACTTTTGACATTTAGATGAACCTGCATATGGACTTCAGATGACCTGCATCCATTACTGCCTGCATCATGCATCCAGTTGACCATCATGTGTTTTGAAAGCACAATGTTAAGTTTCCAAAATTGTTGCTTCTTTATCCAGTTCTCATTCATAAACATGTGGCTAAGTTAAGAACCCTAAATGGATAAGATAATTAAGAACCCAGTGTATAATGGGATAATAATTATAACATTACATGCATTGTTAATTGTAGGACAATTGTTCATATAAACATGGTTAAAGATCACTCCTAAAGATCACTGGTCATTAAGACGCTAACCATTAACACAGACTGTGAGCAAAAATTATCCGCAATAGACTAGGCTATACATTGGACAGGCAAGTGAGTAATTACTAAACCTATGCATGAATGCCCTCTTCTGGATACAAAGAAATCTTGTGTTAATGTGTACCCAATTAGAACCCATAATCCCTCAGACCTAATACTGCAATGTATTTTTATATGTATTTCTTATTTTATTTATGTGGCTGAATTATGTAGTACCTTTTTAACCCAAGTCCAGACAAATATGTACATATTGTGTGACCAGTGACAACACAATGTAACATTCGTGTGTGTGTGTGTGTGTGTGTGTGTGTGTGTGTGTGTGTGTGTGTGTGTATGTGTATTTTAAGGAGCAGAAGGAGTAAAGCAATAGAAGTACAGTCACAGAGAGATTCAGGTGGAGCATTCCACAGTTTAGGGGCCATGGCACTAATGGTGAGAGAGTAGGCAACTGTTATGGCCGAAACTCTATTCGTTACAACCTGGCCTAGGTCGGGCCGCAAGATACAATAAAATTAAATAAAAAAGAAAAGGGTTGGCTAGACCAAGATTGCATTCGCTTTGTTTTTATTCTCCAGACGGAACACTTTTTTATATATACACAGTGGTTTCACTCTTCAGAATCTGGCCAAGCCAAAATAATAAACAAAAAAACCCCTCTAACTTTACCAAAAGAAAACTAACTAAACTACAAGAAAAGAAAAGAAAAATACACCGTCTTCCCTCACTCCCTCTCTAACCCAAAAACAGGAAAAAGGAAGAATCAACACAAATAGCACCAAATTCCTATAAACCACTCTTAACCGTGCACTATTTACAGAGGTGACTATTAGTGTGTTAATTAACAAATTAATATATACATATATACACCAGTGTATCACACGAATCATAATGGGGCAGAGCATAAACAAAGTCAAATCTGGCATAGGGTCATACACAGGCAAAATAGTCTCATACAGAGGCGAAACAGTCATACACAGGCGAAACTGTCTCATACACAGGCGAAACAGTCTCATACACAGGCGAAATAGTCTCATACACAGGCAAAATAGTCATACACAGGTGAAATAGTCAGACACAGGCGAAATACTCTCGTACACAGTCGAAATCGTCTCATACACAGGCAAAATAGTCATACATACACACAGGGGAAAAGCACTTCTCTGTCAATACACAAAACAATGGCAATAATCTGCCCTGGGCTTGAGACTGACGAGGCTTATGTACACTTCCAGAAACGTGCAGGCAACCAATCCTTTTGCACAAGGCCAGAGCAGGCATGTATAAGACATGATCATCCACTAGTAAGCCGGAACATGACGCATGTAGTAGGCGGTACCTAGAGAAGGGAGAGGAGACAAAAGAAAACCATCCCACCACTGACATAGAACACAAATGGCACATAGAGCAAACAGAAATACATTGAATAATGTAACCTATTCAAGGACTACAAAAGTAATACAGAAATTATGTCAGCCATGGCTAACGTAGGCTACAGCTTGGTGGTAACAAAGTGATGAGGCAAGCGGGAGTTTGATGAAGTTTAATGATTTTGATTGAGCCATGTGTTGCATTCATTGCATCATGGAGGTGGATATGACTGATATTGCAGATCAGATGGCTGAACTGTTCAGTGTCAATCTTGTAGAGATGGAGATTATATTTGCAAAATGATGTACAACTATAATCTAAACAACATTCACAACATTTCTGGAGCTTGCTAGACCCAGAAAACTAATAGAATAATCACCAAGCAGCTCTGAAAGTATTTTTCTTTATTTGGCTTCGGATACCTTTGTTAAGAAGTTTTTCAGAGATGAAGGTACTTCTAACTAAATCCAGAACAAGGGTGACAGATGAATAAATGATTCTATAAGAGTGGATACACTATTCGCCTTTCTTGTGGACTCCATGCAGTGGCAGTGATCTCAAGAAATGTGCAAGAATGAGTAAATGCAAACACATGACAAGGAGATGACTGAAGATGTACATATTAGAATATGGAAAATTCCAGTCAGAAAATGAACTGTATTAACCAATTAAATTAACCAAATAAAGCTGGGTACTTGTTTAGCCAGTTGATGGTCCTTCAGAATTAAGATTTATAAATCCAAACCATTATAAAAAAAAAAACAGCTTTGCTTTGGCACCAAGTGAGACAACCTACAATGTTAGAAATCAGAACCTACATTCAATGTGAAATGTCAATACATTTTTCTGGCAATGGTTGTGTTCATTTTTACATTTTAATTTAAAAAGACTACATATTAATTCTGTAGCTGATTTTAATGGCATTATATAAGCCTTAACGGATATGCATTTGTGTCAGTATGATAAGGTACTCAAGTAAAAAATTATGAATATGTTTGAATTAAATGTAAAAATGGCCTATAGTCTCTTCAGAAGCATAGCACAGGTGAAAATATGCAGTGAATTACCTAATTCCCAAGTCTGCAGTGCCTATTGCTGAAGTTTAATGAAATCCCAACATAAGTACCTTCCTCGTTTTCCAACTCTTCCCATTTTTGTTTACGGTAGACCATCATGTCCAATGATAACTTCCACTGTTCTCCTTAATGGTGAATTCTTTGTTGACCGATACGACCCATTCTAGAATGATAAGGGTAATGTGGAGAAGTCGTGTGGAGGCACAAGAGCACAGTCATCTGCAGCTCACACGGCACTCTCTGAAATGTTTGATGATTGCTTGGTATCTTCTGATGTTAAAGACATTGCCACCCAGCCTGAAGACCACTGCAACACCACTGTCACTGTAGTGGCAGCTTACATAGTAGGTCTGGCTGTCCTCTACTTTGCATGGCCCATCTAGGCACCACTGTTGTCAGAGGTTATAATCAACAACAGCATTCTGCACGTTCTTAGGCTTAATCTTGCACAATATTAATCTTACTAAACTCTTTAAATCTGGCCTATACTTGTTTGGTGTTGAATTTCATAGTCAATACTGCAGTTCTTAGATAGGATGCTGCCCAGTTACTGCCTGTAACAACGGAATGACTTTGAGTACTTAATGATTGACGGTGTAGAGAGGCCGGGTTTTTGGAGTTTATAATCTCCACTGGCAAATTCCTTCTGTCCGAGTGGTGTTGACAGGCAATTCTATCTTGCTATAGCCTCTGTGACAGATGGAAGAGTAAAGTAGGACAGGGAAAAAACTACCCATTGGATTTATAGGGTGTTTACATCTTTTTGTCTGGTTGCTAAGTCTTAATTTTGGTTTGTTTGCTCTTTGGTTTGGTTTGCTCTCTCTGCACATATTCAAATCAACCCAAAAGCTATAAAATGTTGGCTGGGGGCATGTAAGACTGAAACCACATCCATAAAACTCCATTCATTGGTCAGATGTACGATGTTGAAAAATAGTAAAGAAAACTTTTCCAAGTGCACATTGGTATCATAAAAATCTTTTTTTTTACTGCTCAAAAAAATAAAGGGAACACTAAAATAACACATCCTAGATCTGAATGAATGAAATAATCTCATTAAATACTCCTTTCTTTACATAGTTGAATGTGCTGACAACAAAATCACACAAAAATTATCAATGGAAATCAAATTTATCAACCCATGGAGGTCTGGATTTGGAGTCACACTCAAAATCAAAGTGGAAAACCACACTAAAGGCCGATCCAACTTTGATGTAATGTCCTTAAAACAAGTCAAAATGAGGCTCAGTAGTGTGTGTGGCCTCCACATGCCTGTATGACCTCCCTACAGTGCCTGGGCATGTTCCTGATGTGGTGGCGGATGGTCTCCTGAGGGATCTCCCCCAAGACCTGGACTAAAGCATCCGCCAACTCCTGGTCAGTCTGTGCTGCAACGTGGCGTTGGTGGATGGAGCGAGACATGTCCCAGATGTGCACAATTGGATTCAGGTCTGGGGAATGGGCTGGCCAGTCCATAGCATCAATGCCTTCCTCTTGCAGGAACTGCTGACACACTCGAGCCACATGAGGTCTAGCATTGTCTTGCATTAGGAGGAACCCAGGGCCAACAGCACCAGCATATGGTCTCACAAAGGGTCTGAGGATCTCATCTCGGTACCTAATGGCAGTCAAACTACCTCTGGTGAGTAGATGGAGGTCTGTGCGGCCCCCCAAAGAAATGCCACCCCACACCATTACTGACTCACTGCCAAACCGGTCATGCTGGAGGAGGTTGCAGGCAGCAGAACGTGCTCCACGGCGTCTCCAGACTCTGTCACGTCTGTCACATGTGCTCAGTGTGAACCTGCTTTCATCTGTGAAGAGCACAAGGTGTTAATGGCGAATTTGCCAATCTTGGTGTTCTCTGGCAAATGCCAAACGTCCTGCACGGTGTTGGGCTGTAAGCACAACCGCCACCTGTGGACCTCGGGCTCTCATACCACCCTCATGGAATCTGTTTCTGACCGTTTGAGCAGACACATGCACATTTGTGGCCTGCTGGAGGTCATTTAGCGGGGTTCTGGCAGTGCTCCTCCTTGCAGAAAGGTGGAGGTAGCGGTCCTGCTGCTGGGTTGTTGCCCTCCTACGGCCTCCTCCATGTCTCTTGATGTACTGGCCTGTCTTCTGGTAGCGCCTCCATGCTCTGGACACTACGCTGACAGACACAGCAAACCTTCTTGCCACAGCTCGCATTGATGTGCCATCCTGGATGAGCTGCACTACCTGAACCACTTGTTTGGGTTGTAGACTCCATCTCATGCTACCACTAGAGTGAAAGCACTATCAGCATTCAAAAATGACCAAAACATCAGCCAGGAAGCATAGGAACTGAGAAGTGGTCTGTGGTCACCACCTGCAGAACTACTCCTTTATTGGGGGTGTCTTGCTAATTGCCTATAATTTCCACCTGTTGTCTATTCCATTTGCACAACAGCATGTGACATTGATTGTCAATCATTGTTGCTTCCTAAGTGGACAGTTTGATTTCACAGGAGTGTGATTGACTTGGAGTTAAATTGTGTTGTTTAAGTGTTCCCTTTATTTTTTTGAGCAGTATATATTACTAGATAATTATAGAAATTACTAGTTTAAAACATTTTGTGTAACACATCCACCATTTATTTTCTCTTTTTGCTTGCCAATCCAAATCTCCAGAACACATCACATTTTCGCAGCACTGTCTTTTTCTGCATCAAGTCTCATTTTAGCAGCTCATATCTACATGCAAATGTTGCCCACAACCCAAGATATGACATGTTTGGTTCAATTACTTTATTTGGGTCGATTAATGGTCAAATTATAATCTCACTGAAATCAAACTGCTCTAGAGTTCGACTGAAAGCATACAGAGTCCACCTTACAGATATGGTCTCAGATCTGTTGTCCTTGCACTCAAATGTGATTGCTGAATTCACCTGAAAAATCTGCAAGAATTGTGTAATACAATCATGTCAACATGGACCAGAATCTCAAAGGAATGTTTCAAACATCTTGTGGAATCCATGCCATGAAGAATTGAGGCTGTTCTGAGAGCAAAGGGAGGCCCTACCCAGTATTACTATAATGTTTCTTATAAAGTGTTCAGTGAGTGTATATACCCTTATACAACTTTCTAAGATTTTAAAGAAGTCATTTCTCATAAAAGTATGCTGCAAAATAATTGAGTTATCTGAAGAATATGTATACAATTAATGCAAACTCTGAACCATGAGGAACTGTTGTTGCCTTTGACCATCGCTTGGCTGTCTGGGATATAAATATGAACTTGCACACATGTATCCATCATCACAGGGAAAACCAAATCATCATAGGGCTTTCAATACAAAACAGGCAGTGGTTAATCTGCACAATTCAGGTAATGTATATAAAAACATGTGTGTGAGTGTGAATGTGATTGTGCCCTGCGATGGACTGGCACCCTGTCCAGGGTGTACCCCGCCTTGTGCTCGATGCTCCCTGGGATAGGCTCCAGGTTCCCCCGTGACCCTGAAAAGGAGTAAGCGGTTGAAGATGGATGGACAAAGCTTTGAAAGTCTGGCTCAGTTAACAATCACCCCCACAACCCGCCCACAACCCTGTTACCACAGCAAGGAGAATGGTGAGGGAGGCAAGAAAGATCACAAGTGCATACATAAGATTTTGTTCATTCTTGTGGATTTTAAGTTAAAAATCAACTATAAGGTGCCACCCCATAACAAAAAATGCTTTGGAATAATTGCATGGAAAAAGCCATTTTTAAAGCAGTCAACATAATACAGTGCCTGAACATCATCAACTGACTTTAGAATAACAATTCAAGTAGTGTGGTTTGACCAAAACCAACATTTTAGGGCTTTCATGACATTGGTATATTTAGTAGAGAAAAGCCTGCTGTAAAAATAGAGGTGCGTCATTTTTGGGGGGCTGTAGTGAAGATCGATAGCATTGTAAATTCTGCTAAGCACCAGGATAATTTAACCCAAAACTTGGTCACCTCTGCCAGGATTTTTTCAATCTCTATCAAGATTTTTCTAATTAATATTTTTTTTCTAAATAAAGTAATGACTCAAACATAATCCAAATCAAATACAGAAATACTGTTCATAATGTACATTGCCTGTGTGTTTGCTAATTTCTTGAAATGTGCCAATAATTGTAAAGTTCAGAGCACATACCAATAAACACCTCGTAATATACAGTGAGGAATGGTTCAGTCTAATTCCTTGAGACCTATGTTTAGCACAGTGCAATTTTTCTGAAGCAACCTGGTTAAATACCCGAATATGCTAGCAGAATAATCACACACCCACTAGTCTTCAGATAACAGAGGATATGCAGGGTAGAGGCTGAAGAATGAATCACAGCAGGAAGGAAAACAGCTAAGCAGAGAGAAAGAGGAGTTAGCAGAGAAAGCATTTGGGTTGCAACACTTTTTTCACCCTTCCATTTGGGTTGTTTGGAGCACCTGTCACATTTCTACGACTCATGGACAGGAACCTCCACCGACACAATACCGTATGCCGCTGCTTATTTGGATGATATAATAATTTATATTAATGATTTGCAGCATCACGTACAACATCTTTGGACTGTCCTGTGATCCTTGAGATGGGCGGAACTCACAGCAAGCCCAAAGAAGTGTGCAATTGGGTGGGTGGAAGTAAAGTATCTGGGCTTCCATTTGGGTCATGGGCAGGTGCATCCACAAATTGATAAGACAGTAGCAATTGCAGCCTGCCCAGGGCCCAAGACCCAAAACCAAAAAGGGGATGAGGCAGGTCCTGGGGTTGGCTAGCAATTATAGACGTTTTGTACCTAATTTTTCGGATGTCACCAGCCCAACATATTACACCAATATTGGCCTCCCTTCACTGGCTTCCTGTTCATTTTAGAATTGATTTTAAATTTTTAGTTTTAGTATTTAAATTGTTAAATGGACTAGCACCATGATCTATGTCTGATTTAATACATCCACATGCTCCCTCGAGCAAGAGCAGGGGTGAACGTGCTTTTGCAGTTGCAGGCCTAAAACTTTGGAATCATTTTCCTCTACATGTTGAGCAGGCCCAAACACTTTCTAATTTTACGTCTAGTCTTAAAACTCATTTTAAGTCAGTAGGAGAGCGGTTTTATTTTTTAATGATTTTGTTCTTGTTTTATGTTTTGTTTTATGTGTTTACTGTTTTATTCTGATTATGTTTGTATAGCACGTTGATAAACACTTGTTGGTTTTAAAAGTGCTCTATAAATAATCTTTGACTTTTGTCTGTTTTTCAACATAAGTGTTTCCCCCATAAGGTATTTAAGACAGAATATTTTCAAAGAAAAATTAAGAAACATCTTGAGCACAGCTGTGTTCCATTCTGCATGTTGTGTTTGACATTTAACAGCTTTAAGCTTCCACAGCTTCCATCATAGAGTGATCTTAGGAGACAATGGTTTGTCAACCTAAGTCCACATTTCCAACCCTACAAAGGTCTGTAGCAGACATTTCACACAAGATCAGCTAGTTAAACCAGAACCACTGGAACAGCTACAGTATTTAAAAAAGGAAAAGAAAAAAAAAGAAACATGGCCCAGTATGTAGGAGAGAACGGCACAAGGTAACAAACACCAACAATAAACATTGTACAGAACGATGATGATGATGATGATGATGATGATGATGATTATTATTATTATTATTATTATTATTATTATTATTATTATTATTATTAAATGACTATTATTATTGTTATTATTCAATGACTAAACATATTTTCACATCTTTATAACATGGCTAACATGAGTTAGCAGTATTTACCTTTAAAGTGTATGGATTATGGTGGTTTAAAAAAAAACTGGGCCTCCCAGTCAGCTTCATCAAACCCCTGCCCACATCAAATTCAAGGGCTTGATGCTCAGGTACTAGACCTTATCCTGAACAGCACGTCCCTACCTCAACACTCTCCTTGAGGATTACGTTCCCTCACACAATCTGCCATCGGTTAATGACTGACACTTAGTAATGCCTTCTCAGTGTGGCTCAAAATCCCTTTCCAGATCCTTCACACTAACTGTCCCTCAGTGGTGAAATGAACTTCCAACCTCAATCCAGACCACAGAATCTGTCACTATCTTCAAAAAACATCTAAAGACCCACCTCTTCCGTGAACACATAACTAACCCCTAACATGTCAAACCCACATTATCAATAAAATAAAAATTAAACAAATAAAATAATCCCTACTCAGGCTCTTACACCACTACTCTGCACACTTTACTTCTCTAGAACTCAATTATAAATCTTGCATGGTAGCACTAGTTATATTGTTCTCCACTTAATATATCGCTTAGTTTGTATTGTCTTATTTGTAAGTAGCTTGGATAAAATCGTCTGCTAAATAAATAGATGTAAATATAAAATAAATTTAAAACCAGACTGACATTATAAATTGTTATAAACTGTAGTGAACTGTGTGGACGAACATTGTTGGGTATTTATGATCTGGGTATTTATGATCTGGGTATTCATGATCTGGGTATTTATGATCTGGGTATTTATGCAGCACACAATTTAAAGCGTTTCTCCAGACTTCTAGAAGAGACAAGAATTGTTACATATCTGATGAACTTCACTGAACCGGAAACTCTGGAACCGTAGTAAATATAATGCGGGAGCATATGTGCATGTAGCCATAAGCAGTCGCCTCACTGATGACGTACTTCCGAGTCGCCTGCTGAACTACATAGTAACACGTGTGTTACTACAAGGAGAGGAAATTCTCTATATATTCTTTATTTTCACATAAAAAGTGTTCTCGAGTTGCGAGGCACAATGACGAAACCCAAGTTCAAGGGGAAATGTTCTATAAATCCGTCCAATTCCAGCAGTAATCCAGGTAAGACCCGTCTTCCCCATCCACAGCTAATGTTAGCCAGCTAATGCTAAAGAGAGTTTGTTTAGAAAACGTGCAATAACGCCGTTAGCGTTTTATTCGGGTTTGATATGTTCGTGTGTTTTTACAGGGTACATATAGTGCTTTGATTTGAAGATTTAAGACGTTTTGCCAGTTAGGTGAACTCCTGCAGTGGATTAATGTGTACACGCTGTTTTCTGGCTGATTTAGCAATCGCGAAAAAAAGAGGAAGAAAATCCACTTCCCTTGATTCCCATGCGTTAAAAAGTCACGTATTCGAAACTTTTAAAAACGCTGATATAGTATTTTTACAGGAGACTCACTGTTGTATTAAAGATCATAGGTTATATTGCCCTTGTGTCTTATGCCTGTTGTTGGGTTTTATAATAATTATACAACCAGCAATAGTTAGTGTAGCCATCATGTGCCGGGGTTATTGGGGGGGGATGAATCAAGTGTAAATGAACCACATGTAAAATGACATAGATGAATCATATATAAATGAATCATATATAAAAATCTTGTGGGAGGTATGTTACTGGGGTTAAAAGATTCTGTATGGATTTATGAAAATGAATCATATGTAATTAAATCACATGTACATGAATCATAAGTAAATTGATCATATGTAAACTGTTATTGGGGTAAAAAAAAAAATGTTGATTCTGTATTGATATATCTTGTTGTACTCTGAAAAGTGTATGAGAATCAATAAAAATTGTTAACATAAAATAAAAAAAAAAAAATAAAAAGTCACGTGAGCAGTTAAAAGTGCCTGTGATTGAGCTTATGGCTTCACTAGACATTTACCTTGGTTGTGTTCTTACCTGTTTTCATGCGGAAAGACTTAATTCCCGTATGTTCTTGCTTTCTGCCGCATGTGCACATAGCACACAAGCATTCATTAATCCCGATTCAAGATAACACCGTAGCACTACGAAAGCACGTGTGGGTTTTGGGGAGGTGAAAGATCCCTTTTTCAGGCAGTAAAACAATATTTGCGTCCGAGGTGTTCACAGAAACGTTTGCAGCTGTTTTTGTTGTACTGCCCAGGCGTACAAAATCTACAGAGGAATCATCAGCGCCAACTCGGTTAGCTGTGAGCTATTAAGTCACATAAGCCACATGTTTTTATGTGAGCAGTGGGATAAGTAGACTGTTTTTTTTTTTATTATTCGTTTTGGGGATTTTTTCTGGGAATTTCTCACGGAATGTGGCACGTATCCTCGGTTCTTGTCTAGGTTCTTGATCTACTACTGTGGACTGCATGCAAATGCTAACAGGAAAGACTAAAACTGTAAGCAATAACTTGAGGAGAGATGGGAAAGCTTTCAAACTGGTAGCGTAATGTGTGAATCTAATCCACAGCCATTAACAGATGAGGACTTTAGACAAGGACATCAACAGTAAGCCATTTTGGAGAATGAAAGGAATTACAGGATATGTTTTAGGGCTGGAATGAAGACACACGTGCAGTCTACACATTTATAGTCTTCTGGTTATGGATTAATGCAGGGTTATCACCATACCATAATTTTGACTTTGATGCCTACTTTTTTTCCTCAAAGTCTAATAGTAGTGATGTGGCACAGACACTTGTCATTGTGACCTTCATCAGTGTGTGTGTGTGTGTGTGTGTGTGTGTGTGTGTGTGTTGAACTAATTGCGAATTCTGTAGTGCTGTTTTCATAGACTGATTAAGGTAGATAAAAATTGCTGTTTACATTGTAATTTCTTAATCAAACTATGGTCTTAATCGGATAAAGAGTGGATTATTGTTGTCCATGTAAACACAGCTATTGTGTTTTGATTTCTAAAGCCCAGTTCACTCTGCACAGACGTACACCGACCGACTCGTAGAAAGGAAAGCCTGTGAGTTGGGTGCTAGGTGCACATACTTCTAAATAGACCGTTTCCATGCAACCAAAAAAGTTGGATTTATCATAAAACTTGCCTCGGTGTTATCACTGTTTGCAGAACTAAAAGACAGATAAAATTTCAAACAAGACTAAGCTAGTTTGGTGCCTGTAGCCAAGGGGAGGTAAAACTAGGCTACCAGTCAGTACGTTTACATGGACAATAATAATCCAATATTAACCCAATTAAGACAAGAAACTACTATGTAAACAGCTATTTTTGATTACCTTAATCCAACTAAATCATACTCGAAGTAAACACATGTACACACCTTAGTCGCACTATTAACATTGTATAGGAGTTTTCGTCACATTTTGCGACCGGACACACACGGCAGTGCTCAACCGTTTGACGGCAAACAAGAGAGCACAGTTGTGTCCGAACCTGCGTACTTGCCTACTATATAGTAGGCAAGAGACATGTATTTCAGCTGCTGTATAGTAGGTGTGTATGAGATTTCGAACACGGCCCATGGCTTCAAGCAGTCGTCTATTTGCATGTATAGCATGACAAATAATCAACTGCACTTGAAGCTTTCATAAAATTAAAATTGAAACCCCCTGAAACTGTATATGGTCCCAAAGCGAAGACCAACTGTACTTTGATGCGTGAAATTCTGGACGGAACGGCGGGTGGCGTGGCGTGGGACAGTCATGTTTCCCAACGTTCTAAATCCAACAGCCAACTTTTAAAAGTTGGTGATTGCCTGTGTTGGTTGCATCTGTCTGTGCAGTGTGAACTGGGTTTAAGAGCATAAGCTCATATAGAATACTAAATAAACCTCTGTTCCTTCACTGGGGTGCCTTAAATATCATCAGTTCATATCTTTAGGTTCAGGTAAAATACAGTCAGGTCCATAAATATTGGAACATCGACACAATTCTAATCTTTTTGGCTCTATACACCACCACAAGGGAGTTGAAATGAAATGATGTGCTTTAACTGCAGACTTTCAGCTTTAATTTGAGGGTCTGTACATCCAAATTAGGTGTACGGTGTAGGAATTACAACAGTTTGTATATGTGTCGATGTCCCAATATTTATGGACCCGACTGTAGATGTTTAGGCATCAGATTCCTGTTGTGTTAATTAAAAGGTATTTACATGAAGTATGAATTCCTTATGCAGCTCTGAGCATCAGAGGCAAATTGGCATTAACATATCATTCCATGTCGACATAGTTTTAGCTTATTTAAGTAAAAACATAAGCATATTTAAAATATTACATTGTTTCTTCAAATAGAAGTACTCAAGGGTACTGCACTTTTGATTTGGTGTAATCTTCTCTTGTACTAAAGGCATTTGTTAAAAAAAAAAAAAAAAAGTGTATATATATATTTTTTTTTTAAATACTTTCATTGTGGCAGTTTTGTTTAGTTACTTGTGTTCGCAGGCTCTGAGTAACTCATTGCATTTTCTCTAGATCGTGTTAAGGGCTCTGGAGGGAACACCATGAGGGACCGTGCCACTATCAAGCGTCTGAATATGTACAGACAGAAGCAGAGATGGTAAACTTATGACGTGCACACATGGCTAACATTTAAACTAGACTTTAAATCTGCATTTTGATGTACTCATTGGATGCTTAGTAGATGAAATGTAGCCTGTATTTTCATTTTATATGTACAGATGTGTATACAGTGCAGCAAAGTACTGCGAAACAACAGTAAGGTGTCGTTTGAATAGCTCAGTGATGGCAACTTGGTTATACTCGTATTTTTAAAACCTCAATTTTTCAATGGGAAAACCGAGACCCTTAACCACTAAGCCATCACTGTAAAGGAAGGCTGTTTCCCAATCATGGAGTCAAGCCCCAAAGGTCTAGATGGCAGTCTGTACAGGATCTCACGTGTAAATTTTTTTGCTGCTGCTTGTTTCAGAATTTACTATGGAACTTGTGGCGTTCCAACCCCAAAGCCACCCCGTCCACCCCAGAAAACTAATTGAATTGCACAAAATTTTGTACTGTCTTTTGCAGTGATGTTTGTTGGTAAATGAGACATTTTTAGCTGTATTTGCGTGCGTCTTGGCCCAAGTCTGCTGAAATTCTTATGTAATTTAGAATCATTTTGGAATGTGTTGGAGTTTGCTTGATTTTGCGTTCAATTCTTCAAGCGCAAAATTGTGGTGGGACTGATGAATTATGCATGACTTATATGTGAAAATGGGGATGTATAGTATCCATAGACATGTAGTATATAGCTGAGCTTTATGCTCAGACATTTGATTATTGGAGGGGGGGGTTCACATGGAACATGAATAGAAAATGTGGTTCTTCATGTTTCTTCAGTAACAATCGGGGTAAGGTCATCAAGCCTTTGCAGTACCAGTCCACTTTGCCACCTGGAACTGTGGCTAGAGTTGAGCCCAACATCAAGTGGTTTGGTAAGTATATCTATCCTTATTTATATTTCTAAGAATTAAACCTCAGCAATGCTATAAAAGTAATAGTATGGATATAAATGTGCCAGGTCAAGAATTATCTAACAGTGTTATGAGCTGCGCTGCCAAATGAGAAGGATAGCATGTTGGGTGGCTGTGGCTTGGGTGGTGGAGTGGGTTGTCCACTAATCGTAGGGTTGGTGGTTCAATTCCCGGCCCACATTACTCCACATGCCGAAGTGTCCTTGGACAAGACAGTGAACCTCAAGTTGCTCCCGATCGCAAGCTAGCACCTTGCATGGCAGCTCTGCTACCATTGGTGTGTACATGTGCCTGAATGAGAACCAGTGTAAAGTGCTTTGGAACCACAAAGATTAAAAATGCACTATATACTTGCGGACCATATACCATCTTTCCATTCTGCCTTCTTTGCCCTTGAAGACTGGCAGTGCAAAAACATTGTCCTCTTTCCACTTAAAATACATTCAGACTGGCCATGATGCTTCAATTGCTTATTTCTGTCTTTCTCTGGGACTTGTGCAGCCAATACTCGGGTCATCAAGCAATCATCACTGCAGAAGTTTCAGGAGGAGATGGACGCAGTGAAGAAAGATCCGTACAGAGTGGTTATGCGCCAAAGCAAGCTTCCCATGTCCCTTCTGCATGACCGAATCAAAGCACATGTATGTATACGCATCAATACAAAATGCTTTTTAAGTCTTTCCTAGCCAGCACAATTGTGTGGGGAAGCAGCACTTCCTACTGCTGCTTATTTGATCCTCTAAAATCTGGTGAAACTAATGGGACCGTATTTGTTAGTCTATTTGTTAGATACATTGGAATAAGAAGATACATTGTCAAGAGTGCAGACCCAAACAGCCATACTGATTATCATCAATGTGGTACCATGGAAATGTTTTTTTTGTAAGTTAATTTTTTAAAAGTGAAATTAGTAAGGTGGGTTATTGCCCTCTTTGGCACTTTTGAGATTTACCTTTGCCAATTCTAAAAAAAACAGAGAGATTAAAACATGCTTGAAATAACACATTTTGCCTGGTTCCTCATGTTCCAGCAGCAAATGTTGTCTTTGAAGGAGTTTTTTCCACTCCTTAAGTTATTCCAGGTGTTTAGTCGACCTTTTAAACACTCAAAACAGATTGAAGTGTACATTTCCTTCTCTTTTTTCACACTCTGTTGTTCTTTATGGTATCTCTACAAGTTTTGCCTAAAAAAAAACCTGATGTTATGCCCCATTGTTGGTTTTGTTTATTAATGTTCATGTGATGTTTATTTTGGTGAATTTGGTTGTGGTGAACCTCTGTGACCTCGGATTAGCAGTTGAACCAGGTTATGCTGGCCCTGTCTCAAAAGTGTGTGCACACAGAGCAGTCAGCAAGACATCATCTCTGTTTTCACGTTTTGCTCAATTGAAGACATATATGATGTGATGGATAATTTGATTTTAATCTTTCATTTGTATTAGAAAATTGAAAGAAAAATACCTTGCATTCATTAATTGACATTTTATAGATTGAGTGCTCTGTCTGTGTGTTCCAACACCAGCTTGACCTTCCATTTTTGTTTTGTTTTAATATTTTCCCGTTTAGCTTGGCACACAAATTACTGCTTTAGTAAATTGTGTGGTTTTGGTGGATACTTAAATTGTTGGAACGTTTTGTCTTCTAACTTAAGGCTCGACATGAATAACAGTACCAGTACCAATTAACTGTGCCCTGCATTAAAATGAAAGTACATGCAGATGGGATTGTTAACATCAACTAAAGTTTAGTTGGTACTTTTACTTTTTTTTTTTTAAGTGTGTGTGTGTGTGTGTGTGTGTGTATATACCTTTCT